>AMCV02000042.1:242491-311450 GCA_000350065.2 Colletotrichum orbiculare MAFF 240422 | reverse complement strand
CTTACTATAGAACCTATAGTATAGGTTCGTAAATAGTTTTATTAGGATAAGGTAATTTAGTAGTATTTCTATTTATATATATATATGAGTGATATTATAGAGGTAAACCTCTATAGAGGTATTAAAATATAGTATTACTAATAGTATTAGTATAAAGTAATAGTTAACTTATTATATTATTCGTAATCATATAAGGATATTAGTTTTCTCTTAATTGTTAGATTCTTGATAACTAGTTATGACTTCTTATATAGTATATTATTAGTGGTTTTAATTTTATTAATAAATCTGAGGTTAAAGATCTCTACTTATCTGTATTTTCAAATATTAAACTATTTAAAGTATAGTATTTTGTTTACTAAGAGGGTTTCTTATTTTATAGTTTATAACGTTTTGAAGGGTTTACTTAGTCCTATAATAAGGTTATATTAGTAAGAATTAATAATCTTAGTTAGTACTTCTGCTTTTCTTACCATAAGGTAAATATCATAATATATAGTATTAGAAAAGTTAGTCTTTATAATAAAGATATTATTCTTTTATAGTTATTCTTATTGTCTTAGTTTTTCTTAAGGTACTATTTCTATAATTATCTCTTTAGATAAGACTTCTCTTTCAATTTTATTATTATAGGGATTCTTATTATCACTTTTTTTAATTTAAAGTTAGTTGTATAGTTTAACTATTATTATACAGAAGATATTATGTTTCTTTTTTATCTTTATAATAAATATCTCTCTATTGATTACAATAAATCCAAAAGGTTTAGTTTAGCTTTAGTATTCTTAGTAAATATGTATATCTAATTATAATAAGAGTTAGTAAATAGATATTATAAAGGGATTATTATATATATTTAGGGTATTTAATACTTAGTATTATATATAGATCTTATATACTTCTTCTATTACTTTCTAGATAACTATTATGTATGTTATAATATCTAGAGATAGTAGTAATAATATATTAAAGTATAAATATGTTTTGAAAATAAGTAGGGTTAGTACAAAACTATTAGGGCTATTAGTAGTATTAATTATTTTACTTATAATTTGGAGTATTTCTTCTCTTAGTACTTCTAGTATTTCTTTTAGATCATCTTATAGGTTTTCTATAGGGGGGTATAGTTTTATTTAACTTTATAAATATTATTATAAGTTTTAATTAGTATAACTCTTATTTTACTACTTATACTATTAGTTCCTCTTTTAAAAAATTTAATAGTAGAATTATATTTTATATTAATAATAATTCTATTCAAAGGATTTCAGTATATATTAATTTAATATGTTTTCAGTATATATTATGTATTCTCTGTAGAAATATTCTTTTTAAACTTTACAGTTATACATATTATTAATATATTAATTATATATAGTATAAACTTATTATTATTAAGATATATAATATTAATAATAACTTCTCTCTCAAATTCATAGTTATCTTTAAGGTTAAATTTAAATTAATGTAATATCTTACTATTTATTTAGTATTAGTAGTAGTTTTTTGTAATTACTTTAATCTTATTAGTAGTTATAGTTTAGCTTGTTTTATTAAGGATATTATTTAATCTTTAGATATTAGGATAGTTGAATGTTTTGTAGAGTTGCTATAGTTCTATTTTTATGAGGAAGGTAATAGTTGTAATATAGGGATTTTCTTAGATTAAGAATTATAGGTATTTATTATATCTCTTTATAAATAAAGATATTTTCTTCTATTTAATTCTATTATTAGAATTATCAAGATAGATTTAGAATCAATTTATATCAAGGAGATTAAGGAGAACTAAAGTAGCTATTAGGATAAAATTAGGATTAATATTTCTAAAAAGTATAGGTATTTAGGTTATATTAAAACTTATAGTATCTTACTTATCTTTAAATTTTATTTTTCTTCTTAAGGTAGTTTTATTAAGTTAGATATTAGGTATAATGTTCTAGAAAGCTTTTAATTATTATATACTTATTATAAATAGTCTTCCTACTCCTATATTCAAGAGGATACTTTTAAATATAATTTTAGAGAACCTTGAGGTTAGGAAGGTTTTTAGTTTAATTAGTATTATAAAATAGTAATAAGTATAGTTTTAAAGGATTTCTATAGGTTTCTTAAGACTAATTATTTTATTTTTACTACTTATAGTTATGAAGTAGATTACTATAAAGTCTTTATCTAATATTTCATTCATATTATTATATAGTATTTGTATCATTATCTCTATGAGTATAGTATTATTAAGATATATAGTAATTTCTATTACTAATTCTATATTAATAATAAATGCTTTTTTGAAATATAGTATTACTATTTTATTTTGTTTAGTAGTATATTTTGTTAATTAGTATTCTATTATTAGTTTTAAGTATATTTAGTATTTACCATATATATTTCTATTTTGAGGTTTTTTGTGATATAGCTTTGAGGTATTATTACTATCTAATTCATATAGAGGTTGATATAGTTATTAGTAGTCGAAATATTAGTATACGTTTGGCTATTATATATATAGTTAGCTAGAAATTAATTGTACTTTGTAATATAATTACCTTTTTACTCCAATTATTATTTTTTGCTTCTAAGGATCAACATAATTTATTTATATAACTTATCAATAGTCAGCTTTGTTTTATTAAGAATATTATAGAGAATGTTAATTATATTATATATTCAGTATATAGTTATTTATATTTCTTTATTGACTTTTTCGTAAAGGCTTTAAAGGTTTAAATAGATATATCTAAGTGGGTTAATTTTTATTATTATCATTTTAATTGTTTTGATTATATTAGTATAGTTATGATTTTAAGTAAATATCTTAAAATGTATGTTTTTTATTCCTTATAGTAGTTATAATAGGTTATAGGGGTTTTGAATTTGTTTTTAATTATAATAGCTATTTGGGTAATTAGGAGGTTATTTTAAATTAGTATAATTAATGTTTTATAATATATATATATTTATCTAGTTATTATATTGTTGAATGGTTTTCTCAAAGAGTCTTATCTAATATTATAGTTAATGTATTCAGTAATAAATAGTTATATTCTATTTTTAAAGATATTATAGTTTTCATTTATATATTTATTATTTGATTAATATATCTTACTAAATAATATTTTCATTTTCTTCTAACGTTAGCTGAAGATACTATACTATTTTAAAGATATTCAGTAGTTTTTCTTAAGGTATATATAGAATCTTAGGGGTTTTTATAATCCTATTTATTATTATTCTTTCTAATTAAAATTATTCTTTATAATAATATCTTATATAAATATAATTATTGTAATAGGCCTAGGCCTAAGGCCTCTTTTGTTATATAAGTAGTACGTGCGTATAAGCCGTAGGCCTATATCTATAGTATTTGCCTTCTAAATAGTAGTAAGAGAGATATAATTCACATACCACTCTACCCTTCAGATTTTAGAATACTACTTTTGTAATTGAAATGTTTTGTATACTATAGATCTATAAATATAGTACTCTTTATTTAATATATTTTTCTAGATTTTTCCCCTTATTTTCTATTACTATAAGATTAGGTTTAGAAAAAGTTATTTTATTTATTTATTTTAGTTATTCTAGCTTAAGTAACTAACGCTTATTTTAATAATACTTAGAAGTAGATTTATCTTTTTTTAGTTTTTTATAAATTAGAGTAAGTAGGTATTTGTATACTATTTTAGATAAATTGAAGTTAGAAGATATAATATAATATTATTATCCTAATTTATTAGATAATATTAAAAATTTTAGAACTTATAGATAGAAGTTGTTTAAGTACTAAATAGTTATAATAGGTTTATTTGTAGATTTAATATTAATAAATAATAAAGAATGATAGCTATATTTAGATTATAAATTAGTAGAAATATAAAAGACTCTAAAAATAATATAGGAAACCTAAAGACCTATCTATCTTTTTTATAAAGTAGAACTAAGCTTTTAAGTTTAATTTAGAGTAAATATTCTTAATTTATAATAATATAATAGAAAGGTAAGGAAGAATTTTATCTTAATATAATAGAAGACTTTAAGGGAGTTTTATAAGATTGATAAGTTTAGTAAGACTAATTTATTAGTTTTTATTAAAAAGTAGTAAAATAATTTAAAAAGAAGAAATAAGTTAATAAAGAAATAGGTCATTTATAAATAAAAGAAGAAAATATATAGAGAGAGATAATAAGATGTATAATTATTATATAATGAATTATAATTAAAGTAGTTAGGAGATTAAAATATAACAAAGGTAGGCTTAATTCTTAAGAAAATTAGTATAAGAGATAGATAAGTAGATTTATAGACTTAACTTTATATAGGGGTATAGGTTAAGTATTCTAGGAAGTCTGAAAACAAGAACATTAAGAAAATAAGTTTTAATTAAAGAAACTATCTTTATATATATTACTAGAAAAAATTTATTTTATAATAATATATTAATACTTAAAAAATACTTAAAAATATAATAATAGTAATAATAACTACTAAATAGTTAATTGAGGATAAGGGGAAAATTCTTAAACCTTTTTATCTAATTATAATAAGACTCTTATTTAATAGACTAATTTTTAAGAAAATTCAATTTTATATAATAACTACTCCTAATAAATCTAAAGATACTTCTTTTTAAGAAGGGCTAATAGCTTACTTTCTACTATAACTATTAGTAGATATATTACCTCTTGAAGTACGACTTTAGCCTTCCTACTCCCCTACTAACTACTATAGCTAGCCCCTAGTTAATCTAAAGCTAAACCCCTCGTAGCTATAGCTAGTATACTTACCCTACGTCAACCTTTTTATAGATAATAAATAACTAATAATTCCTTCTATAATAACCTCACGCCCTTATGCCTTCATACCTTTATAGCTATTTATAATTTAAATATCTTAAGATATTTAATTACTACTAACTATAAGCATTCTATTTAAACATTTATTATAACCTCAATATCTATAACCTTAACATCCCTACTAAGCCCTACTTACCCTTAAGACGAAACTTTATACTACTAATATAAAGATTCTCTACTACTAATATAAACTAATTTATAATTTCTATATAAGTATAATAGGATTCAGCTTACTCTTATTAGTAAACAATTTTAATATATTAATTAAGTATAGTTAATATATATAATAATATTTATATAGATATAGATACTTCTAGTATAACTAGATAACTTTTAAAACTTCTATAATTATATCGCCATAATACTTTAAAATATCTAGTAATTAGTATTATAGTAATATATTAATATTAAAGTATTATCTAATTAACACTTAGTCTCCAATATTATTAGCTTAGTATAGTAGGTTATAGGTTAGCTAGATGATATTTTTTTGAATATCTATAAGCTACTTATGAATTATAGTATTTAAAATGATTTTATTAAGGTTTATTCTAATAAAATAATAGCCTTAATTATAATAATTATAACTAGATATCTCTATACCTATTTTATAATATTCTTTTTATAAGTAGCTATATAGATTTTAAGGAGATTTTAGTTTTATTATAAAAGATATAGAAGAATAATAAATTACAGAATACCTAGTTTTTACAGGCACTTTATTTTATTCTATTTTTAAGAGGTTCATAAAAACTCTTAACCTTATAACCTTAATAGTTACTTTTAGCTATATATATTAAGCTCTAGCTTTAATAAGGTTCTCTCTAATTATTACTATAAGGTCTTCTACCGCTATAAAGTTAAATATTAGAACTAGAGGTATAATTATCTATAATAATAAGTAATTTCATTATTATTTTAACTAGTTATAAGCTAGTATTAGCATAAATACTATTATTAGGTAAAATTTATAGTTAAATCTATATATAGGGTATAAAGCTTACATACTATTATAAGTATAGAGCAAAAGTAACTAAATAAAAGGATACTTCTTTATCTAATTATAAAAAAGACTACAATACTTAAGTACCTCCTATATAAATTCCTAAGAATTTACTTAACTACCTAATAACTATAGGAGAATTTATAATACTCTTAAAGCTAACTATAGCCTAGCTAATAATAGTAAAAATAATTCCTTAGTCTAAAAATACTCCTAAATTTATAAGAAATAATATTTCTAATTTCCTAGATAACTATAAAGTTATATTAAAGATTTCTAATAAGCTGAAGTATAAAGTAGTTACTAAAATCTCTTTTTATTATAACATATAGTATAAGTATACTATTGAAATTATAATAGCTAATAAGTATACTTAGAAAGATACTAGAAATATTCTTATAGAAGTCTATAGTATTACTAACTTTATAACTAGTTATAACCCTAATAAGGAGTTTTATATAATAAATTATAATATTAATCTAGCTTTAAATAATTTAATAAGAGTAGTTAATTATTTAACTATTATAAATAACTTCTAAAAGAGAATAAGAGTTTATAAGGATATTATTTTACTTAATACTAACTTTATCTATATTTCCCTATACTAATTCCTACTCCTAGCCCTTAAGGAGATCTCTAGAGACTTTTATTATAAGATCTCTTAATTAGTTAAACCACCTTAGGCTTTTTTTAAATATTTACTATCCTAATAAGCTAGAGATTAGATTTTACTAAAATAGTTAATTAGTTAATTTATTCCTACTATATTAAAAACTATACCTACTAGCTTAGCTTCTTAGTTGAAAACTATAAAAAGTACTAAAAAAACTTAGACTATTATAACTAAGCTTAGTAATAATAATAAGTAGCTTCTATCTTAGTTTAAAGACTTAAGCTTTAATTAGATAATACTTACTAGGACAGAAACTAGCCTTTATAAATTTATAGATAGTTTTAGAAAAGCCTAAAGATTAGTAGCTAAATTATATACTATAGATATAAGTAATAGTAATAGTTGAAGGGTTTATATTATAAATTTATAAATTTAATATAGTACTAACTATAGAAAATAGTAGTTTTAAAGTAGAAATAATAAGTTTTAGAATTAAGGTAGCTTCTAATATTATAGTAGTTTTTAGGACTAATTTGTATAGAATTAGCTTATAATATATTACTAATATAGTTTAAATAATTACGAGAGACTTAACTATTTTTAGCTTACTTAGTATACTTCTAAAGAGATCTACTATTTTAATTATAATAATTACTACTATTAAGTTAGTAAGATCTATCTAAATCTAAAGAAAGTAAAAAGTAATATTATATAGGATAATTATATTAATAAGTAGCCTAACTATAAGATAATTCTACTATTTATTACTAAGAAATCTTATATTTATCCTATTAGATTACTAGTAATATCTTATAGCTAAATATAGTATTCTAATTTTTAAATATTACTCTAGAAGTATAAATAGGCTTAGGCGTAATAATAATTTGCCAAGATAAGGTTTTAAAATAAATAACAGACTACTTAGGTTTAGTTAGTAATACTACCCTTAGTAAAAATCCTAAAAAAAGAATAGCTTATATTAGAGAAGAAGTCAGACTAGATAGAAAATATTTATTCTATTCTAAATATTATTATAGTTAACTAGTTACCTAAAGAGGAAGTTAGAGAAGTTTTAAAAAAAGTTATAAAGAGGATAGGAGTAGAAGATATTAGAGCTATAAATAGATTAAAGCTAATTAATAATTACTATTTATTATACAACTTACATAAACTAAAGACTGCTATATAGAAGATATCTAGCTAGGTAATTACTATATATCTAATATTAGATTCTCTATTATACCTAAGGGCTATATTATAAAATTTCTAATTCTAGATATCTTATTTATTATTAAGATAAAAATAATATTAGATTATATTTCAAATTAGATAGTTAGAATATTTTAATCTAGGAATAATAGGCTTAATATCCTACTATTATTCTATACTTTTAATTCGATAGTAAAGTTCTATAATAATATTATAGATATAGGAAATTTTAATTAGATTTAAAAGTTATATAGCTTATTTCTTCTTTTAAGAGAGGGAAACTAGTAGTTTTTACTAATAACTTTATATTAGTAGATAGCTATTCTTTTAGAGGAAGAAATAGTTAGTATGAAGAAAAAGAAGAAAAAGAGTTAGATATATTACCCCCTAGTTTTAAATTAGACTTTATAAATTTTATACTATAACTATAAGACTAAATATTTAAAAAACCTAAATATAACTAGATAATAATAAAGAAGTTATTATAATAATTAATAATTTAGAGAAAGAATTTTAGGAGATTTTAGAAATTTCAATTTGCTAAGTAATTAAGCTAAAGGTTTATAAGATTTACTATATTATTATATCTCTTAGGAAATATAACTTAGACTACTTATCTTATAATAAGAAATATCTCTATAGTTTTTATAAACTTAAACTATTAGTTTAGTAAGTTTTAATAAGAAGGAAGAAAAGTTAGAAGAATTTCTATTATAGAAGTTGTAAAGTAGTAGTAATACTTAATATTATACTAATAGATTAGAAGATTTCTAAGTATATTATAATAATAGATATATAAGAAAGATTAGTTAAAAATATTAATATATTATATAAGATAAAGGATAAAAAGATTAATCTAATTAATAATATTTTATTATATAAGATAACTCCTAAGGGTAATTTTAAGTAGAAATTAAAAATATAAGTAGAAGTAGAGAAAATTATTAAGAATAATTTTAAAGAATAATTTATAGATATAATTATATTAAAGTTTTTAAAGATTTATATAGGAGAATGTTTTATTCTAAAGTGACTAAATAAGATTATAGACTTAGTAGGTTATTTATAGAAATTTAAGAAAGAATTTCTAATAGAAGTTTTAAAACTTAAGAATAAAAGTTAATATATAATTTTAATTACTATAGAAAGCTATTTAAATTAATTATACTACTATAGATAATTAAGATAGTCTTATATAAAGTATAATAAGTAAAGTTAATTCTAATCCTTAAAAAATTAATTAAAGATATTATTAAGATATTAAGGATTTATATTTAAAATAGAATTCTTAAGTATAACTATACTATATATTAAAACTTTTTCTTTTTTATTAGGAAGAAAGATAGTAAGATAAAACTTAGTAATTTAGCTACTAAGATTAATAATATTATAATCTAAAATATAAAGTTACTACTAAGAACTAATAAGTTCTTAGAAGATTTTAATATATATAAATTCTTATCCTTTCTTAATATTTTCTTAGGATATAATTAGATCTTTCTTAATTTAAAGAATTAAGATTTAACTACTTTTATAATCTTATTAAGTCTACTTAAATATTATATTTTGCCTATAGGAAGTATTAATTCTATTATCTAATTTATATAAATTATAATAAAAATCCTCTATAATCTAATTCCTAACTACTATAAGGTATTCTTAGATAATATTATAATAAAAAGGCTAATAACTATATATAATAGTAAAGATGACTTATAATACCTAAGTATTTATAGATATATTCTAGAATATATTTAGAATATTAATAGAATTCTTATAAATATCAAACTAGTTAGTTATATTATTATAGTAGCTAAATTGTAGTAAGCATAAGAAATAATTACTATTATAAACTATATATATAGAATATATAGTTAGTAGTTAGAAAAGTCTAAAATTACTAAGATAAAGGAATAGAAAGTATATTATAATATCTTAGAAGTTAGATTATTCCTAAGTATTACTATATTTTATTATATCTAAATAAAGGATTATTCTATTATTATATACTTTTTTAATAATTTACTTAAGAAGAATATTCCCTTCTAATAATTAGAACTATAAGAAATAATAATAAAATAGTAATAAAATAAGTTTTATAGTATTCCTATACTTATTTCTATTAATTATAGCTAAGAAGGGGGATAGATCTACTTAATAGTTAATATTAGTACAACTAATTAAAATATAATTTTAGGATAATTTATTAAATAGAAGAAAGCTATCGCTTATTATAAGAGTAAATTATTTATAGGTTTAAAGCTTAATTATAATATAGGGAAAAAAGAGCTTTAGGAGTTATTAAAAGTTTTAAAATAGGTTTATAACTATTTATATAGCTAGTATTTCTTACTAGAGATAGATATGAAAATACTAGTAGTTTAGCTTAATAGTATAGTATTAGACATTCTAGGAGTACTTATTATTCGCTAGATATTTTAAAGATAGATATTTAATTTTAAAGTTTATTATATTAGTAGTATAGTAAATTTAGTAGTTAATAGGTTATTTTAAAAGCTTTCTAAGCTATCTAATAGAAATAATAAAACTAGAGAAGGAGATATAGATAATTAAATTAATAAGTAGATCTTTTTTATAAATATTAGTATGCAAGTTTTTTTTAATAAAGCGTATTCTTTTAGTAATAGATAGTATATAGAAGAAGTCTTTAATATAGATATTAATTCTTCTATAGGTAGTACTATAGATTCTAAATTAGTATTCTTTATAGTTATATTAAGTAATTTATAAGTTTAATTATATAAATCTTAGTAGATTGCTTATTATCTAGTGACTTTAAAGAGGCTATTTAGTATTAATTCTAATTATTTTAGAGTATTTAAATATAAGGCTTTAATATTCTAGCTGTAGGACTAGCTGCTTTTTATATAAGTAGTACTATATAAGCTAATACTTTAATAAGTAGAAGATGATTCTATAGTATAGTAGAAGCTTATTATTACGGTATATAATAAGAATAAGTATTATAGCTAAAAAGTAGTTTTCTATAAGTTATCTAACTAATATTACTAAGTAGGTATATATAGGGAGGTATATAAAGTAGTAAAATATTATTTAGACTATTAACTATATTAAGCTAGGTATATAGGCGACTTTTATAATTTTACTATTCTATATAGGTACCTATTTAATAGAGTAAATCTAAATATTTAGAGAGGAGGTGAGTAGTATCTTATTAAAGTGAGAAATATTTTTATTAAATAGCTAGAAGTATAGTAGTTAAATAGGATAATTTCTAAAGTTATTATGAAATTCCTATAGGAAGAAGTAGTTATTTAGTATAGTTTCTATAGTATACTTATTGTAAATAGTAGGCTAGAGAATAAGTAGTATATTATTAAGTTTAATAAGAAGTATAGTATAAAGTAGTAAGTTACTTCTATTTATAATTTATAGGTTAATAGTATTATTGAAGTTAGATATTAACTTATTACTTATACTTTATTAGTTTAGATAGTGGGGAGTAGTAATAAAGACTTTTAATTCCTACTACTTATAGTATTATTTATAGACTAAATAATAATTTAGATATTAATAGGGTATACTTCTTTCTATTTTAAATATAGCTATAAAGTAATAATACTAATTAAGATATTAATACCTATATAGAAAGTTTTAGACTAAGTATTAGTATGAATAAAAAAAGAGGAATTATAATTGAAAATAAAAGTATTTATTTAGCTAGATAAAGATAGGGAGAAGGTTATAAAGATAATTATAGAGTAGTATTAGAAAGTAGTAGAAGGTTTTAATATTTAGAAAGTTAATATTTTTTAAGATAAGAAGCTTAAAATTAGGGATTTTATACTAGTTTATTATATAAAGAAGGTAATTAATAAGTTATTAAAGTGAAAGTTAGAATATTAATAGATAAGGTTTTTTCAAATCTTTTTATATATACTAGACTTCTTTTTATATAGGTTAGTAATTTTATTAGGAAAGAAAATTTAAAGTTCGACTT
This sequence comes from Colletotrichum orbiculare MAFF 240422, assembly GCA_000350065.2. Classification (NCBI taxonomy): domain Eukaryota; kingdom Fungi; phylum Ascomycota; class Sordariomycetes; order Glomerellales; family Glomerellaceae; genus Colletotrichum; species Colletotrichum orbiculare. The sequence continues at coordinate 299,787 of AMCV02000042.1, read as the reverse complement.
ATAATAGTAATTATTTATAGAAATTTATCTAAATACTTATTAGATTAAAAAATTATTAGATTTGGATACTTATAGGTTTAAACTAAAATTAGAATTAGGAAAAGTCTTCTTAGTAGAAAGTAAGCTTATAAGTATTAAAAAAGTAGAGGATTATAAAGAGTTTATAGTTTTAGGAGAGGGTAATAGTATTAAAGAAGATATATTTTTAACTTAATAATAAGTATACTTATTAAGTATTTAGAAAATTACTAATATAATACTAAAAGATTCTATATTTAAAATTTATCTCCTTAGGTTAAACCTAGAGAGGTAAGTAGTATATAAGGAAATACCTTTCTAAGATTCTAATTTTTCTCTAGATAATATTTAGAGATATAAATATATATTTATAGGCTTAAAGGGATAGTTTTATTTATTTTTTTCTTTTTATTATATATTTTATAAGGAGGCTTAATTTGCTAGTTTCTAAGTCTAGAATCTTAGATTCTAAGTTATTCTTCTAAATTTTAAAGAGGGGAAGCTATAAGTTAGAAAAGATAGTACCTTATTCTACTATTTCTATTATCTTAAATAGTTAAAAAGGCTAACTCTAGACTTTAATAACTAGAGTATCTTTCTTTTTAAATTATATAGTTATTTATTTTAATAAGAAAATTAGATATTTAGAAAAATATAATAGAAAATAAAGAGTATAGTAGAAGAAGGTTTTATTTATATTTATAAGTTTATTCTATATTTTTTATCTTTTTTGCCTTAGTATTTCTTTTATTAAACTAGAATTTAACTAAGAGTTTTTTATTTCGTGGTTTTAATTTTTTATTGAACTTTAATATTTTTCTAGATATAAGAAAATAACTTATCTTAAAGTAGCTAAAGAAGGAGATTATATATAAAAAGATAAGTAGTATATATAAAAGTAGTATTAAGAATACGATATAATATCTTCTATTATAAGAAGATAATATTAAGAAGTTAGTTAAAATTAAAGTAAGCTACTAATAATAATTTAGTTTTTTTTAAAATTCTAAGGGATTTTAGACTGAGGAATAAGGAGGCTATTATACTTACTATTTAACTAATAGCTTTAATTAGAATATATCTAATTATAACCTTATTACTACTAGATTTCAATATAATTAAAATTATAAGTTTTTTAAGTTTTATAAAAGAAATAGTTAGTATAAAGAATTCTAAGAAAGGAGATATATTTAAAATAGGATTTATAGGCTTAAAAGCTAGTTTTATTATTATGTATAGTATATATATATTCTTTATAGTAGTTATAAAATACTATATTCTAATTATTATACCCCTAGATAAAAAAACTATATATAATAGCTAGGTAATTAATAATCTTTTAGATCTACTAGCTATTAAGATAAGTAATAGTTTAATAGATAAAGGTTTTTTTTCTAAAGTATAAATATCTTTTTAATATATAAATAGACTTTCTTATAGTCTTATAGACTTATAAAAGTATACTAGAAAGTTATTTATATAACTTAAGGTTTCTTATAAATTTAGAGCTATAGTGTAAGTATTACTTCAAAATACTTACTCTAAGGGATATTAATATATAGGAATATAAAACTAGTAACTATTTAGCAAATAAATTAGCTTATAGAAGAAAATAAAAAAAGTATTAGTAACTTATAGTTAACTTAGCTAAAAGAATTAAGATTTATAAGTATATACTACTTACTACTTTCTTTAGTATAGGAAAGTTAATATTATAAATTAAGTAAAAAGAGTAGGGTTTCTTAAATTTATAAGAGTAAGGAGTATTAGTATTTTTAACTAGGATAAGGTAGTTATATTAAGCTTTAGTTAGGGGAAGTTAATTACAAATAAAGTAAAATAATAATTAGTAGGTTATAGATAAGGGAGAGAGAAAGATAGATAAGATATAAGTTAGAAGAAGTATTTTTATACTTCTAGCTATAATGAATATATAGTTATAATTAAAGTGATATTGAAAAGTCTTACTAGTTATAAAAGAGGAAATCTTTTATCTAAAAAGCTAGTTATTCTTCTTAAGTAAATTAGTTAAAAGTAATATATTTATAGGTTTAAGGTTATTTAAATAAATATTTTTACTTTTTAATAAAGTTTCAATTCTCTTTTTAATATATTAATAGATATATTTTAGCTTTTTTAAACTTAAGTAGGATTTTTATCTTAATAGATATTTTCTCTAAAGAAAGTATTATTTATCTTATAGTTTAGGTTTATAAATACTCTTTTTATTACTTAGGTAATTTTCTTTCTTTTTTAATACTACCTAGTAAGGATCCTGTTTAGTATTATAATAAGCTTAATAGAGTCTCTTATTCCTAATAATTTATATATTTTAAATAATAACTAGTATTATTAGTAAAATATAGAATTAGGAACTTTTTATTTATTCTTAGACTTATAGAGTAGAATAAATCTAGTTCTTATAGTACTTTCTAAGAGCTAGTTCTACTAAGTATATCTAGAAGGCTATAATAACTATCTTTTATTTTATATAGTTATATATAATAAGTAGCCTGGAGATTTTAATATTAATACTAAACTTTTATAAGAGTAATTTCCTTGTTAGTTAAAATTAGGAGGATTAATAATAGTAGAGTATTTATTTAGCTACTTCTAAGTTATAGTTCTTAGAAATAGCTATATTACGAATTAAGATAACTTTATAGAATACTTAGCTAAATTATATAACTTTATTAATTAGATTAAATAGTAAAAGGTATTAGTTTAGGAGATTTAATTAATAGGTTTTATTTTAGCTATATAAGATTATATAGTAGATATTCTAGTTTGCTATATAGGTATAAATAATAATTCTAAAGAAGAAGTTAGGTAATATAATTAGTAGTATATAAAAGAATACTTTATACTCCTATTTTTTTATATAGAAATAGTGTAGTAATTTAGATAAGTTTCCTAATAGACTAATAGTAAGACTATATATAATATTACAATACATAATAGGCTAATAAGTATAGAGAAGAGAAGTTTATTAATATTTTAAGATTTATAGATTTATATATAAGAAGAGGTAAGGGAGAACTATAGTATTTAATAACTTAATAAACTTATATTATACTAATTATATAATATTTTAAATAGGTATTAGTATTAATACTTTTTAACTAAATATAATGAGTTCTTATTATAATAAAAATCTTATTTAAAAGATATAACTATAAATATATAATAAGTAATTAATAAGTTAAACTAACCTAGGAATTTTATAACTTATTACTATCTAACGAAATACTTATACTAAGTAGAATTATATAAAATATATAAGAAGTAGATTATTAATATAATAATAAGGTTAATAAGAAGGATTAGATATTTAGAATATAATATAACTTTCTCTAATATTTTAAGGTTAATATTATAAAGAAATACCTACTTACTATAATATTAGAAGTAGAATCTAATTTTACTCTAATAAATAAGACCTAGTTAGTAGGAGGGCTTTTAGTAAAGTATTTACAGACCCCTTAGCTACTTATTAAACTTAACTTTTTTATAAAAATTATTATTAATACTATTTAGAATACTACTTATTAAAGTAGTCTCTTTAGAGTTAAAATTAAAAAGCCTCTATAAATATTTATAAGAGGCTATATATAAAAGAATTAGAATATAGAGAAGTTACTTTATTTAATTCCTAATTCTTACAACTAAAGACTTAAGAAGGAGCCTTACTTTAGTAAAGCTAATAGATTGGGAATTATAGTTGAGATATTAAGGAAAAAGTTTAAGTTAATATTAAATAATAAGTGTTTTTTTTCAGTAGAAGACTAGTATCTTAATAATGAATCTATATAAAGTTATTTCTTAAATCACTATAGTATAAACCTAGGGATTAATTAATAAAACCTTATAATATAGTAAGAAATAGTTAAATAAGAAGTCTACCTCTATAATACTAAGGGCGTACTATAAATAATAGAATATCTAGACTCTTAGGAACTTAACATATTTCTCTATTTAGATCTACAAAATAGTCCTACTACTTACTAGATATTTAAAAGAGTAAATCTATAGTATATTAGGAGTAGTTATAATACTAATAGCAACCTGTTTAAATATAAGTAGTAACTAGTAAATAACTTATTAATAAACCTATAGGAAGCTAATATTACTATATTCTTTATTAGTAATAGTAATATCTACTAAGTTAATCTTATAATTAATTAGATAATAGGGAGGATCTTTTATTCTAATTCTATATAAGAAGACTTTAGTAATAATTACTTTGTCAAAATAGTAGAATAATTACTATAATTCTATATTAGTATAAGTATTTTACTTAATATAATTAAGTTACTTTAAGTTAATACCTAAATAGTACTAATAGATTCTTAATATGACTAGTTTACCTATAGCTTTTAAGTAGTAGAGTAGTCTAAAGTATTTATTCGAAATAAAATACTTAATATTATAAATTTACTATAGGCTTTAGAAGATAAGCAATATAGACGTAAGGGTAAGATTCTTTTAGTCTTATATTAAATATTAATTATTAGTAAATACTTCAGATTTTATAATAATATCTATAAAAACCTACTTATTTAGAAAGTAATTTAGACTTATAAGGATTATAAGATAATAAATTACTTCTTACTTATTTTTAATTATAACTTACTATAAGTATTGAAAAAAATATTTATAAGGCTAAATATTAGTTAGATAATTATCTTAATAATAACTAAAAGTATTAAGATTAGGGAAGTTAATACTTAGGTTTTAGAAAATATCGTAGAATAAGATTTACTAGGTCGACTTAATATTAATATAAATATTATACTAAAGCTCTTAAAATAAACTATAAGTATACATTCTATCTCGACTTATTCTTCTAATATTAGTTTACTAAGCCTTTCTAATACTACTTCTATACTCCTAAATTAATATACTACTTTATATTAACTATTTTAGTCTATATAATTATATAGGCCTTTCTTATTATATAAAGGAGTAATTTATAGGCTAGTGAGTTAATTACTAAGTTTAGATTAAGTAGAATACCCCTACTAAATTAGTAATCTATATATTTTTATGGGTTTTAATATAAAGAGGCTAGTTATAATTTATTTAGAGACTAATTTGGAATAATTATTGATAGGCAAATAATAAGTAGATAAGACTAGTTAGTAGAAATAAGGTTAGGGATAAGGAGGAATTTAAATAGCTAGGCTAGTAATAATTATAATAATATAGATAGATTTTCTTTTAATTAAACTTATTATATAAAGTTTCTAGTAAGTCTAAAAGGAGGATTATAATAAGCCTAAACCTAAAGTTTCTTTTATTATATAAGTAGTATATATATATAAGCTATAAGCCTATATCTATAGTATTTATCTTCTAAATAGTAGTAAGAGAGATATAATTTACATATTATTATACCCTTTAGATTTCAGAATACTACTTTTATAATTAAGGTGCTTTTTATACTATAGATTTATAAATATAACGCTTTTTATTTAATATATTCTTCTAGATTTTTCCCCCTATTTTCTATTGCTATAGGATTAGGTTTAGAGGAAGTTGTTTTATTTGTTTATTTTAGTTGTTCTAGCCTAAACGGCTAGCGCCTATTTTATTATCTAAGTATTTAATTTAGTTAGTTATAAGCTTAGTATTAATATACTTTTAGTAGTTGATATTAATAGTGTTATTTATATTAGAGTTATTTCTACTTTTAAACTTTCTATTATAGAAAGTTATTATTTCTTAATAAATATAAACTTTCTAACTTTTAGAAGTTATCTAATATACTTTAAGTCTTTCTTAATATTTTGTCTTAAATAGTAGTAGTTTTTCTAATTAGTCTTAATATTTTTTTCTATCTATTAGATTGATATATCTTTATTTAGTATTTCTACTAATTTCTCCTTTATAGTCTTTTTATTTATAAGGAAGTATATTCTTCTACTAATAAGGTAGTTTTTAAGTAACTATAGTATTCTTCTTTCTATTATATTAAAATATACGTCTTTTTAATTTTAGAAAGCTTTTTAATAGGTATTTTATAAGTTTTTAAAATAGAAGTCTTATTCTTTTTATATTTATATATAGTAATAGATATATATATTATTAATATTTATATTTCTATTAGAAAGTATAGTTTATTCTCCTTATTGTTTAGGTATAATCCTTTAGTATATACTAATTAGTATCTTTATTTTAGTTTATTAGAATACTTTCTTATATTTATTAGTATGAAGTATTATATTCTAATTATTTTATATCTCTCTAGGATTATTAATAGAGTCCAGTAAGGAAGATATAGTTTAAAATAATAAGTTAAGAGAGTATTTATAATTAGTATAATTCTATTATATCTTAATTATAAGTATGTTTCTGAAAACTATAGCTTGAGAGGTATATATACTTATTAGACGAATTATAACTATTAAATAGAAGTCTTTTTGTAGTAGAATACTATATATATTTTCTAATTAGAGGTTTTAAAAATTTCTCAAGGTAAATTCTACCTAATTATTATATTTTATAATATATTTAATAATATATATGGGATAGTATAGTTAGCTAGAGTTAGGAATAGTATTGAAGTTAGTATAATTATTAAGTTAATCCTTTTTATTTATAACTATATATTATACCTGTATAAATATACTATAAGTAGTAAATAGAAATAATAGGGGGTAAAAAGAAAGTATTACAAGTTGTTATTATATATATCTACTAATATATACAATAATATTTTCTTGTAGTATCTTATAGAAGGTAGATTTAAAAATAATAGCTATTATACTTATTAAGTAAGTAGTAATATCTATTTTGTTGAGCTAATATATAGTAATCCCCTCTTATACTATTTCGTATACTTATTCTTTTTCCTTATATTTTAAATTTTACTATTAGCTATTAATAGTCTTCTTTTTTAATCTCTTTTTTAGTAATTATATTTAGTTAAGTAGTAGTATATCTTAGTATTTATTTAGTTCTTCTTATTCTATATGATAAGTAATATTAATCAGTTTTCCTCTATTATTAATATATTAGTAGATATTTAGAGAAGTAAATACTTAGGAAATAATTAGAGATAAGGATAATAGATAATAATTTTATAATACTTTTAGTTCTAGTATTATTTATGATAATATTATAAACTTACTCGTTCTCTAAGTATCCTTATAAAGTACTTGTTATGAATATATATTATATAGAAGGTATGTCTTATAGGTTTAGCTATCATTATTTTACATTACTAGCCTTTATATCTTACTCCCTAGGATCTTCTTATTAAATAAAATAAGGTTTCTTTTTAAAATTGCTTTTCTTATTAGTATAATATTTGGAATTAATTTAATTATTAAGGTTTTAAATATTAGGGTTTGGATTACTTATAGTTCTTGAGTTGTTATTATTAGGGGAATATTTATCGTAATGTTATGATTATTGAATTAATCTTTTGTTATGTTTCTATCTGCTAAATATATATAGGATATTAGGGGACCATAATAAGAAATAGTAATTTACTATAGATATTTTTGTCTTACTTATATTGATTTCATCATATTTATTATTATGTTTTTACCTTAGTAAGTTAGTAGAGATCTAAGTTATTAGTTTGTTATATAGTAGATATAAATAACATTAAGTTAATAGGTTATTTTGAGTTTGTCTTTTTTTCCTATTTTTATTATTTAGGTTTCTAGAAGTTATATTAGTATTTAAGGTGATATATTATTATAATAACTTGACATTGATCTATTTTTACTATATAGGTTTCTAAAGACCTTTTTAAGAAGTATTATAATTTTATCTCTTTAGATTATGGCTTATTAATTTATAGTTCAGTAGTAGTAAATAATATTAGTAGTAGTCAATACTACTAATTAGTATTAATTTATAATTAGTAAGCATTATAATGAATTAACTATATAAATAGCTTGTAATTAGTTATCTCTATTCATAATACCTATATTTAGATTGTAGTATATATATATACTACGTATTCTAGGGATAACTCTATATAATAATCCCTCTATTCTTATTAGTCTCAATAAGTAGGTTAACTACTTATTTACCTATCATTATAGCTTTAGTTAGTTTAGTATAATATTTAATTTGATAATATAAGAATTATCTAAAAACTCCTTATCGAAAGAAATGATAATAATAACAAAACTCTAGGTTGTTTAACAAGTAAATAGATTACTAGAAATTATAAGAGTTTAATTAAAAGAGAAAGTTATAAAAGTATTTATATTTATCTAGCTACTACTACTATTATTTATATAGTTAAAAATAAATCTATTTTATCTAATATAAAATTAGTTTTAAAATGGATTAAATATAGAAGTATTATATATTTCATAGCTAGAATAGTAGGAGATTGAAAGATATCTCTAGAAAATTAAACTTTTATATCAAAAGAAGTTTATTATGTTCTAGAATTAAATATTAGAAGCTGGCTATAAAGGATGCTTCAGTAGTACCTTAATAGTATTATAATAAACTTGAAGAATTTATACTTAAGGTGAAAACTTTTTATTAGATTAAAAAGTAGTAGTTATATAGAGCTCTAATAGTAATATCGTATATAAGCCTTAAGGTATAAATCTATAATATATTTCTTACTATTTTTCTATCCTATTATTATAATAATATTAAGTATTAATAGTTTTAATAACATATTATTAATATTTAGTTACTTAAGCTAACCTAACCAATTAGAGAAATCTATCTAAAATACTTCCCCTAGGTATTATTAATATTAAATAGTTTTATTAATAAGGAAATTCAGATATTACTAATATTAAATAGTCTTACTAATAAGAAAGTTTATAATATATTTACTCTAAGTAATCTTATATTATATTCTTCTTATTATTAATCTATAAAAAGCCTCTTTCTTTTTTCCTTATATAGATTTATCCTTCCTTTTTTTTTAAATTATATAACTTCTTATCTTATACTTATTATAATACTATTATTTGACTATCTTTCTACTTATATTACTCCTTCTTATATTTCTTTTATTATTATATCTATTACTACTACTACTAATTCTAGACTTCTTAATAATTACTTTTCTTACTACTATACCCCCTCTAAGCTTATTACTTATATTTATAGTAGTTATATTATTAAGAGTAATTCTAATAATAATAAGACCTAGCCCCTAATATAATTATCTCTACTTATTTTAGCTATTATATTAAATATAATAAGAATAGCCTCTCTTAAACCTATGTATTAAATTATAATTAATCCTATTATAAATATCTAAAGTTAAAAAGTAAATATAAATAGGGCTCCTATTTCTTTACTATTAGTCCTAAGTTATATATTACTAACTGCTAAGTTAATACTCTAATTATACTTAGTAAGTATATTATTATCCCTATAATCCCTACTACTCATAGTAGAAATAATTCTAAAAACTATTATACTTCTATCTTTTTACTAGAGTTTTCTACTATAGTCTAATATTATACTATTCTTATTATATTTAGTAAGTACCCCTAACTTATATTACTATTATACTTATTATTTTCTCTTATATATTAAAAATACTTTTATATTTATTCCTACTTTTACTCTTAAGTAAGTCCTTACTAGTTTTAATAGTATTATATAGATAATAATAAATCCTTTCTTCTTTCTTCTCCTACTATCTTTATACTAACTTTCTTATAGTAGGATATTATAATATTGTCAGTTACACCATACTATAGGGTATATAGTAACTATACGTAATACTATATACGTAGCAACATACCCTCTACGCCCTACTAGCAATAAGTACTAAATACCTAGCGCTAGCTATAGCTAATTATATAGTAATTAGTAAGCAATTACCATACCATAAATCTAGAGCCTTATATAACGCCTCACGCTATATAATATAATAACAATAATAATAAATAACTAGAATACTACTTTATACCTATATAATAAGATTATATATAGTATATATTACCCTCTAGATAAACTAATACTAATTAGTAGTTAACCCTTCTATTACTATTATACTACAGATTAATAAGGCTTATTACAATAAAAGAAGTAACTACAAAATACTATACCTAAGGCTTATATGAGGCAAAAGATTATAAGAATGACTATGTAGACACCTCAGACTCTCCTTACCTTAAGACTCTAACTAAGAAACTCTAAATTATATATTAATATTTAAAAGAGGCTTTTATGAGATTTAAATAGTAATATTATATTAAGACTTTTATTCTAATTAAATTAAAATACTCCCTATAGTATTTTTAAAGAGTTTAATTATATATTTTCAATTATTACTTACTAGAATATATTTAGTAAATATATTAAATTTCGTCAAGCCTTACTAGACTTTTATAATATTAGAAGTTTATAGTATATCTAGCTTTAACCTTTTAAGAAATTTATATAACTTCTTAAAAACTCTTTTAATACTCCTCTTATTTTTATACTAATATCTAAATTACTAATTCCTAGGGAAGTACTTACTCTAAATATCTTTTCAATTATTATAATAATACTAAATAGTATTCCTATATTTATAAAAATCTACTAATATTCAGATCCTATATTATTTAAATATATTAAAAATATTAATTATAAAAATATTATAAATAAAAATACCCTTATAGTTTTAACTTACTTAATATATTAAATAATATTTTATAACTATTTAAAACTCTATAGTTATAAGTGTTTTTAGATATTTAAAAACACTTTTAAAAACTAATTTCTTATAATTTAATAACTTATAAATACCTAAATTACTTAATATACTTAGAACTATTTCTTCTTCTATGATATTAAAATCAATATAAATAGTAAAAGAATCTTTAGTATTTTATACTAAGTAATTTAATAAGACTTATTTACCCTTTAGATACCTAAAGAAATTACTAAAGCTAGTAAATATTACTATACCTTTAAATAAAACCTTAAGAAATTCCTAGAATAATTTAAAGATTTTATAGAAAAAGAATAAGAAATTATAATATCTCTCTATAAAGCTAAACCTAAAGCTTAATAGATTAAACCTACTTCAGCTCTCTTATAAGATATAGAAGAAGGATAGTAATAATATAACTAATTAGCCTTCTTACCCTTAATATTAATACTATACTTCTTACTCCCCTTACTAGCCTTACTAATATATAGCCTCTTTAATATAAAGCCTTTCTATATATAAGAAGTAAACTATAAGTATAACAACTTATAACTACTAAAATAAGTTAAATATATTTCATATATTATTTCTACTACCCCTTTTAATAATACTTTAGCTAAATATATTATAAACTTTATAAAACTATATAATAAGAATATAAAATATAGCAGAAGCCTATATAATATATTTAAAATAAAAATTTATATCTTTTATAATTACTACCTTAAGCTTCATATCTTATATTATATATAAGTTAGCATATTCTTGATTATACTAAAAAATTCAACTTTTAAATATTATTTTAAATACTTAAGTAATTCTAACCTCAACTTATAATTTAAATAAATAACTTACTATATTAAAGACTATTTTAAAAATAATAAATATTAATAGCTATACTTCTCTAACTAGTAAAATATTATATTTCAAAATATTATAACTAAAAACCCTGAGAAAAAAAAAAGAAACTCTTAAAACCTTTATTTTTAAACTTACTTATATCTAGAAAACCTTCCTACTAAACCTCTATATAAATATAATACTCTACTTCTAACTTATAAATATATATTATAATATACCTAAATACTAATTAACTTTCTTTAGCTTTATAGTAACTTCTTAAAGTCTTTATAACTAGTTAAAATTAGCTATAAGTAATACTGCATTACTCTAAAAGTTATAATATATTTAAAATAGTAGAAATAATAACTAAAAGTAAGTTAATAATTAATTTTAAATTAACTATATATATAATTCCCCTTAAGAATACCCCTATAGTATTATACTATATAATACTTAATATTCTATATATATAACCTTATAAAACTTATAACTATTCATTCTAAATAGTACTTATTCTCCCTATCTAACTATATATAACTATTTAAATAAGAAGTACTATATATATAGCAAAATAAGTTACTAATTTATAAAATATATCTTTAAGGAGAGGTATATTTTATTTAATTAGTATAAATTGAATATTAACCCTAAAGTATACTCTATAATAGTATACTAAACCTTCCTTATAAAATATAAAAAATATAAACACCTTAAATAATAACTTTAAAAACTTTCCCTAAGATTATAAGTCTAATAATACTATGATATAATACTAGACATAGTATAACCTTAAAGATAAAACTACTACTCTTTTTAAATAATTTTTAATATTATTTTTTAGTAAAAACCTTATAACTCTTAATAGAAGTAAAATTATAAAAACCTTCTAAAACTAAGTAATACTTTATATTTTTATTTAAAATAGTACTTCTAGTAGTAAAATTAATAAAAAAAATACTATTATAGTTTTTATATCTATATTTATACTTAAAAGCTATTATTCAAATACTATTTTTCAAAATATCTTATCTAATTTAAATATAACTAACTTTTCAACTACTAGGCACTCCTAATTTACTATATTTCAGTAGATTATTAATCTTTTTATAATTCTTATATTTCTATAAGGTAAACTAATAATAATATATTTTAGTAGAACCTTTCAAATTATTATATTTAAAATAATTAATATTCTTATACCCTAAGTATTATTATATTTTATTTAGTATTATATAATACCCCTTTCTTACTCTATTTTATAAATATAGATTAACTTAAGTTTATATTTAATAATATATATAACTAGTTTTACTAAAATAAAAAAGTTATCTTAATTATTTAAAAATAGGGGTATTTATAGCTATTTTTAATAAGGAGAGAGTAATAACCTCTATATACTTTATAGAAATAGAAATATAAAAGTTCTACTACTACTTAAGATACCTAGCCGTCATATACTTTTATAATATCCTTAATAAGGCGGGATATCTAGTTAAATATCACGCTTTTAAAATACTTAAGAAGTACTATTATTAGTATTAAATATATAATATAGCTTTTTTATACTTCTACTTTACTATTTATAGTAATATTAACTTTAATTTTAAAATCATTATTAATGTTATCTATATTAATAGCTATTTTATACTCTATATTATTAATATTATAATAGTATTTAATATTATTTAATTTTTACTAAATATCTTAGTAAAAGTAATATAAGAAACTCTTAAAATATATTAAATTAATATATACTAAAGACCTCCTAATTTTATTATAACTAATATAAATATAATATTTCAATCTAAAAACTTTAGATTAGAAGTAAAAATAATAAGATTAATAGTCTATATTATTCTAATTGAAATATATAATAATATTAATAAAATTAAGTGATATTATATATTCCTCTACTATATATATAAAATCTACTATAATAAGGTACCTATTACTACTTAAAAAATATTTCTTTAAGTAATATATAAGGTAATTAATAATACTATTAGGCTTAATAGCCTTATACTTACTCTACTTATTTTTAGAGTATATTCCTACCTTAAAGAAAATTCAGCTCCCTCTTTAGATATTATTACCTAAGCCTATACTATATATAAAACTACTAAAGAAATCTACTAGAAACATACTAAATATACTATTAATACTACTTTAGTAATATATAATAATTTAGATACTTTATATATTCTAATTCTTTTATTCTAATCTTTAATATAAATATAATAAGAGAAAAATAACTGATAAGACTTATATTACCTCCTTACTATATATAATAAGATATATATTTTCAAACTCCCTTATAATTTTTAAGAATTTTAATTTATAATTATAAAACTATACTTTAAAAATAATAACTAAGAAATCTTACTAAATTATATTAACAAGATACTAATACTTTTTAAAATACTAATATTTAAAAGTATTTATAAGCAATCTATAAGAATTAGTATTATTATAATAAGAAATTTAATATTATATAGAAATATATATTCTTATAGTAATATCCTAATTTTATCTATAACTATTTCTATAGAGTTTTAGAATACTTAGTAAATACTATAAACTACTATTATTATAAATAATAGTAATACTACTACTATTAATAATAATAATCCTTTCCCTACTTAAGTAATTAGTAATATATTACTATCATTTTAAATCTTTTAAATCTAACTAATTTTAAATTATATAATTTATTAAAATAGTTTAACTTCTCTAGATTTTAACTAAGAATCTTATTTTATAATATACTTTATAGCTAAGGAATAATCCGATATAGTACTAATATTTAACTTCTATAAAGAAAATATTATTATAATACTTAGATTACTATTTGTAGAGTTAATTAAAAAAAGACATTAAGAATATTATTACTAATAGTATTATTAAAATTATCTAATACAACCCTATTTTCTATAAAGATTATAGATATTTTAAGTCTTATATTATTAATAAAATTAAGAATAAAGATATTAATAAGGTATATAAAAAGTTAAGACTTATAATTTAAAGTTTTAGAAATAATAGTAAATTTGAAATATTAATATAATTACTGATAATCTAATAAAGTAGCTAGTAGTTAATTTTAACTATAGTCCTAGCTTTCTTCTAATATACTAATATGATAATATAGCTTCATAATATTACATAAGCCTATACTTAAGTTAAAATAGAATTTATAAAATATATTATAACTAAACTACTCTTATATCTTAAGGATTAATACCTTTCTAGCTCTATTATAATTATTATTAAACTACTATATAGTCTTATTAAAACTAATACTTACTAATAGGTAACTTATTCTAAATGATATAAAAAGTAGTTATAAATAGAGATATTAATATATAATTTATACTTCTTTATCTTATACCTTAAAAATAACATTTTTAGCCTTATAGGTATATAAACTAACGATATTTTTAGCTTTTTAAATACTACCTTTTTATATAGTAAAAATAAGGAATTCTAAAAAGTCTTATTTAAAACTAAACCTAAAATAGTCTTCTTAAAAGTAGTACTACTAGTATTTAATAGAGGTATCTTATTACTTAATAGCGATACTTTCTATTTATACTAAAAGTATTAAAAGTAAAGGTTTGCCCTTATTAATATATATATAATACTTAAAATACTTGAAAAGGCGTATATTAAATAATACGTATATAGAGTATATTTTACTTTAATATACCAACCTAAAGTATTATTCAACTTCTCCTATATAGTATAAAAATAATAACCTTTAAGTAATAATACTACTATACTTAATAAATACCTTAAGTAGTAAATTAAGTATTTCAACTATAACCTCAACTTTATACTACTTAACTTCCCTAAAATACACTTTTATATTTTTATTAATAGTTTATTTACTAATAATATTAACTTCTCGTCTTAACTAAGATTTATAATAATTTTAAACTAAGAGACTACTACTAATAATAACTAGTTTAACTTTTATAATAACTTTATATATTATTTTTCTATAAAAAATAAAAGAATTATTAGGAATATACTTATTTTAGAGATTTATACTATAATAATTAGTATAAACTTTACTTATACTATAGTTATATTACTTAAGAAGATTTTCTAGTATTAAAAACTCCTTTAGATTTTAACTATTATATATAGTAACTCATACTTACTCTATAAATACCTTATAAAACTTAATACTACTAAAGAAAAATACCTTATATTTAATATTATAGTATTAAAATAGTTATATAAATATTATAAACTCTATAAGGTATAGTAGATTAATAGAGATAATAATATTACTAATACATTTATAAAAAACATACTAAATTATACCTTCAAGAGATTTATTAATTCAAACTATAAAACTATTTAAATAGAAAGATAAATAACTTAAGTAGAGTAGATAAATAGGTATTTAAATATTATTAAAATAAAAAGATGTAAACTACTAAGGGTACTATTCTTTATATAAATAGATAGGTATTAAAATATATAGTAAAAAGAAAAGTTACTAGTATTAGTTATACTATACTATAAGGTATATAGTAACTATATATATTACTATATATATAGTAATATACCTTCTACGCCCTACTAGTAATAAATACTAAGTACTTAGTGTTAGCTATAACTAATTATATAGTAATTAGTAAGTAATTGCTATACTATAGATCTAGAGCTTTATATAGTACTTTATACTACGTAATATAATAATAATAATAACGAATAACTAGAATACTACTTTGTACCTATACGGTAAGATTATATATAGTATATATTACCCTCCAGATAAACTAATAAATATATTCTAATAGTTATATTATACTTTTTTAATACTATAGTTATATCTTTAGCCCTATTCATATTAGTTTACCTATTTATTACTACTATAATATTACTAGTTCCTACTAATACTAATAATATTTTACTCCTAAACTAGTACTACTTATTATCATTTCTAATAATAAAGAAGAAAAAGAATGAGATAATAGTAAAAAAGAAGAAGACTTCTAGGCGTATAAGGAGGAATAGGATAATACTAATCTTTTTACTTAATTTATCTATTTAATACTTAAGAAGTAGGTTTTATAATAGTTTATATATATTTCTCATAAATTCTTATATTACCTAGTTTGTAATCTATATAGCTTTTTATTATTAGTAAATTAATATCAGTTTGTTATTTTTTCTAATATCTGTATATTATAATTTAAATTATAATATAGTTTTATTATTAATAAGGATTTCTAAAAGTTTCTATATTAGAATACTATAAGTTTTCTATTTAATTAGTATATTATGATTATAGCTCTATTTTAAAGTTTTTTTTACTCCTAGTATTCCCTTAACTTTATATTTTTTATAAGCCTTACTATTCTTTCTAATAAGGATGAAAATAGAATTAGAATATATATCTATATATTATTAGAATAATAATAGACTATCCTCTACCTATCTAATAAGATTAATATAGAATATTAGATATATACCTATAGCGATATCTAATATAATATTTAATAGGTTTAGTATGTTAATAATTTAGTATTTAGAAGCTATTCAGTTAAACTTCTTATTTAATTAATTTATTTTAATATACCTTAGTAATAATTATACTTTATCTCTAATTTAAAACTTCTTAGCTATTTATTATATCTTATTAGTACTTACTTTATTATATTACTATATATATACTATTACTACTTAAGCTATAGTAATACTATCTTTAAAATAAGATAAAAATATTAAAACTTATTTTAAATTAGAATAAATAGTCTATTTTACTATTAGAAAATATAGAATAAATATAATTTTAAACCTATTTAAAAACCTATTTAGACTAATCTTAGTAACTAAAGAATTCTTATTATTTAATACTAACTAGTATATAGTAAAATAGGCTAATTAGTCTAATTATAAGAAAGTAATATATACTTATAAGAATATTTAAATTTTAAATTTTATTCTTTCTATCCTACTATCTATCTAAGAGTAGAATAATATTAATAATAAATACTATACCCTAATTAACTAGTATATTATTGTTTAAAAAATACTAATTCAATTTAAGTTATAATTAGTAATATTTAATATAGAAAAGCTATAGAACTACTATTAGGTATCTTAAAACCTCTCTATATAGACTTTAATAGTTATAGATATTATAACTTCTAGCTAGATATATTTAAATAGCTAATTTGTAATTATTATTAGAAATCTAAAGTCCTCTTTCTAATAAATAGTAGTTTTATTATAAAGTTAATAGAGATCTATAATTAAAACCTACTAGGAATTAGTAAGAATTATAATAAGTCTTAGTAGTATCTATAGCTTTTATATAAATATTAATAGATATTATGAATTTAGATAAAATATTTAATACCCCTTAATATACTATCTTAATACTAATCTTATAAGCATACTATAAATATCAAGTTAATATTGAAGTAATTCAAAATTAGAAAATTATAAACTATTTAGAGAATTATAATTATTGGTAACTTATACTTAAAGATTTAGATTGAATCTTAGTATAATAAAATACTATTCCTCCTTATTATAAAATTAGTTATTTATATCTATATTAAAACTTCTAGTAGGAATATTATTACTATTTAATAGATAGTTTCTAGGCAAACTCTATATACTAGTATTATTATAATTACTTAATTCTATAGTATTAGTAATATAATACTTTAGAATATAATATATCTATCTAGTAACTTACTAATAGTATACTAGTAGGCATCTTCTATTTATATAGTTCCTTCTTAATTTCTTTCTATCTATATATTATAAATTAGAAATACTAAAGAAACCCTATTTTTACTTTTAAAATTAACCTAAAGAAATTAAAAGACTTATATTAGGAACCTTACTTATATTATATTATCTTAGCCTTATTAGGAGAAAGTATTGAAATACTTTATAAAGTAGTTTAAATAGCATTTCAAAATAAAATTAATTTCTAATAAGGCTTCAGCCTACCTAGTTTATTACTTTAAAATAAGTTTTAAATTTATAAAATATTCTAAAGCTTTATAGTTAGATAGAATGATAAATAACTTTATTATATTCTATAATTCTATTAATTATATCTTTAGATATAATATAACTACTAATAGCTCTTTATTATAAATTATATAATTCTATTAAATTAGAGTAAACCTAATTAAATAATAAGTAACTAGTTATAATATATTATTCTTATCTTCTTATAAGAAGTAGCTATTTAATACTACTCCTAAATAATCTATTTCTATTACTATATATTACTCTAGATCTTATTATATTATAATTAGTTCTAAGATAAAGATAAAGTTAAGTATTTTAAATACTTATTAGTATATAATATCTTAATAAAATAGTACTCTTTTTTATATTAGTTATATAAAGGGTTTTATTAAGCTATAGAAGTAGTTAATTAGATTATAATAGAAGTTTATAAAACTAAGGAAGTTCTAAATACTATAAATATCCTTTAGAACCTCTTATTTCTTTATAATTTTAACTTCTTTAAAATTATAATAAATACCTTTCTCTACCTTAATAATAAAACCTAGATACTTAGTTTCTTTTATAGAGAGTTTATATTTCTCTAAATCTAAATATAAACTAGCTTTCTATATTTATTTAAAGATCTATTTAATTTTATCTTTATAATTACTTTTTAATTTATAACTATAAATAAAAGTATTATTTAAATAAGTTATGATAAAGTTATTAAGAAAATTTTAAAGTATACTATTAATATAATACTAGAATATTATAAATATACTTATTAGTTTAAAAGAAATAATAAACTATTTGAATAAGTTAAAATATATCTAAAAAGTAGTTTTATACTTATCTCCTTCTATAATCTAAATCTTATAGAAAAATACTTAAATATCTACTTTTATAAACTATATTATTTTAAATCATAAGTAGAATATCTCTTTCATTAATAATACGAAGTAATAGTTATAAGTATTAATAATATTAAAATTTTAATAATTTAATATAGAACTACTATTTTCCCTTAGGCTTTTTAATAAGGAGGATAGATATTCTAGCTATAAATAAGTTAGCTTAAATCCAATTTTTATCTATTAGGTTTATAATTTAGTATTAAATCTTTAAGAACTATTCTCTTGATATATTATAAAACAGCTTTTATAGAAAGTCTGATTAAATTCTATCTAGGTTTTTCTTAAGGTAGATATAATAATTAAGAGATCTCTAATAAAATAAAAAATCAGAAGTTTTATTTTTAATAAATAAGTCTATAAAAAAGTATAAATAACTAGTAATATAAATATTAGCTATTTTAATATAACTAGTAATATAACTATTAAAGCTATATTAATCTATATTAAATTAATTACTAACTATTTATATCTTCTTCTTCTTTAATTAGAAGATATTATAATTAGTAATTTAATAGGGTTTATAAGTCTATCTATATACATTTCTTTTAATATATTACTAATGGTTTAAATAGTTAGGCTATTAATTATACCTATCTTTAATTCATTCCTTATAGGATTTAAAATAATCCTTCTATATTATAATTCCAACTTCCTAAGGATAATTAGGTATATTATTCCTAGGATTATATAGAATAAGGCTTTAAATACTTAACTATCCAGGTTGATATATATTTTCATTATCCTAATAATATAAATCTCCTAATTAGTATTTAAAATAGTATTCAACTAGTATAGCTATAGCAATATGATTAATATAAGATTTTACTATTATATAAATTCCTTACTAATTACTTTATAATAATTATAACTATTATTAATTTGAATAGAAGTAAAAGACTTATTATTTATTAATATAAAAACTAAAAAGAACGGCTTATCTATCTATCTCTATATCTCTTTGGTTTTATCTATTATTATAATATTACTATTAATAGTTATACTAACCTACCCCCTAAGAAGTCTTTTCTAAAAAACTAAGTTTTTTCCTTATTATTTATAATTCCTTTATTTAATTATAAAACCTAAATATTAATATTAAAAGCTACTAATAAGTAGGTAGGACATAGCTTATATTTAGCAATAAAATAATGCTTAGTATTATAATATATATAAATACTAGCTTATATATATACCTATATAACTAAAAAGTCTACCTATTAAGCCTTATATATACTTATAATAGGAGTTAACTAAGACTTACTAATTATAGCTATTTATCTATTTAGCTTTTTATAATAAGAAGGAGTAGTATTATAATAGTATTATACTAGTATTAAGATAACTTAAACTATCCCTATACCTATTATCTATATATCCCTATTCTAATTGACTATTAGTTCTAATTAGAATAGAAATTATAACTTACTAGAATTCCATAATTCTATATTAAAAATCTCAAAATCTATTATAATTATCTAGTAGTATTAAATTATAATATAATAATCTATCTATTTAATATCTTAACTAATAATAGCTATTCAAATTTAATAGGAGAAAGTTAGTAAGAAGTAGTTTAGCTATATATCTCCTACTTAGGAATATTCCCTTATTTATCCTATAGTTAATTTAAACTTAATAGAAAACTTAATAAATATCTATTTAGACTTCTAATAGAAGTAGTAAATCTTCTTAAAAACCTAAGTTTTATAATAGGAATTCTCATAATACTTAATAAGATATTAAATAAATATATTAATATCCTAATTATATTAAAACTTCCATATTATATAAAAGTTACTAACTTATATCTAAATTTTAAATAATAGGTTTATCTATAAGAACTACTAGACATCCTCTAGTCTCTTAAAAAAAGTTTAATTAACTTCTAATTTATACTATATAGTTATCTTTTATATAAAAAAGTAAAAAGTATTATTATTAAAAGAAGTATTAATAAGAAGTAGTTTCCTCTTTATATAAAATACCTATATTATTTATAAAGCTATTTTATAGTCCTATTAAAATTATATAAAGACTTCTTAGAAGAATTAATTTTTATCTTCTATTAAATTAGTCTACTATTAGTCTACTAAAATTCCTATTAGGAGTTCTATAATATTAATATCTATTATTATTTTTTACTATCTTCTATTTCTTTTATATAATCTACTATTTACTATTAAGTTAGATTTAGATAGAAAGTTTATTAATATTAAAGACTACTTATAAGAACTACTTTAATAATACCTTAATAGTATTATAATAAATTTGAAGAGTTTATACTTAAAGTGAAAACTCTTCACTAGACTAAGGAGTAGTAGTTATATAGAGCTCTGATAGTAGTATCTTATATAAGCCTTAAGGCTTAAGTCTATAATATTAAGAGTTAATTCTTTTCTTTAAAGTAACCTTAATACTAGAGGAATTATATTAACTTTCTAAAACAAACCTATATTATATAATATAGAAAGGAATTCTATTTTAATAGTAAGATTTAAGAAGAATAATTCATATAGATTTAATATTCTTACTTTATAAAAGGATACTATCCTTTCTACTACTATATTATAGAATATTTAGCCTTTAAATAACTATTTAAAAAATACTAATATTAAGGTAATAAATAGTTTGAAAGATAATACCTTAAACTTTTCTTATTAAATAAATAAATTAGATATTCTTTCTATTTATGAGGCCTATATTAAAAGAAGCTTCACTAGTAAAACTTATAATAATAATAAAGAATAAAAATACAATCTTTAATATTTAGATTATATGAATTCGGATTTAAATAGACTTATAATTGTTATAATATATATTAGATTTAAGAGATTTATTCTATTTCTTAATAAATCAACTAGGTTTATTTAGCGACTTTTATTAAAATTTAAATTAGCTAAAGAGGTCTCTAAAGTCTTTCTTAAATTTAAAGAGTTAGTGAATAATAATAATAAGAGAAGGTAAAGGAATTTAATACTAATAGAAGTAATAAACTTACTAATAAAAAAGTAAAGGATATTTATTCTTATTCCACTATTTTTCATAATATTAGACTTCTTTATATTTATAGATCTAATAGTTCAATAGAAATAGTAATAAGAATTCTAATTAATAAAATTAGAGTTCTAATTTATTACTTAAATTTACCTTATTATTCATCAGGAGATACTTTAATAGCTTCTATATATATATATAATAGACTTCTTTATAATTCTATGAGTTTCAAAACTCCCTATAAACTAAAAATAAAATAAAGCCTGACATTAATAATATTAAGGTAGAAAGTAGCTTCTCTTATTATAAAAATAAAAATCTTAATATTAAAAGAATAGATATAAGAGCTTATAAAGGAGCTATTCTAGCTTATAGAAATAAAACTTATAGAATCTGGGGTTTTAATAAAAAAAGAGCTATATAGTCTAGAGATATAAAAATCCTAGAAAATACTTTTTATACTTCAGAAAAAAGCTTACTTTTATCTATAGATTTAGAAAAGAATTCTAATAATCATAAGTCTAATCAGCTTAAGAATAATCTTATTTTAAATCCAGATAATTCTGCTTCTAGTATAGATCAAAATAATAATAATAATAATAGTAACTCTTCAATGAATCCTACTACTGAAGTTCAAGAAATAACTAGAACAATTCTAGTAGAAAATTCAAATATTGAATTAACTGAAAGTAAGAAATCAGAATTAAATACAGAAAGTAATAACAATATTCAGGGAAAATCCAACTTATATATTGATTTACCTACTATATTAGAAGAAGCTAAAAAAGACTATAAACCCTATAAAGAAATCGTTTTCTTTACTATTTTGAATTATCCCAGTTTAAATAGTTATATAAAAGTATATAAAAATACTAATGAAAATAATTAAGCTTTATATATTTTCTTAGTTAATAAGAGAGAAGGACCTACTCCTTTTATTCAAATATTCAGATCTCCTGAATATAGAATTTAGATTCTAGTTATAATAAAAGAAATAGAATAAATAAAATCTATAAATAGTTAGAAAGTAATATATTTATCTACTATTAATATTAAAGATATTAATATTCCAAGTAGTAGATAGGCTTATAAATGGAAAATAAATAATATAACTAAAGAAGCTATATATAAAGCTAGATAGGTAACTTAAAACTATAATTAAAATTTAGGTATTAATTATTTAGAAGCCTTTAGTACTACTTATAGGTCTAAAGGTTGGGGATATATAAGAATTCTTTCTATTAGATTAGGATAGATTTTAATATAATATAATATTACTATAGTATTTATTTATACGGATATTAATATACCTATATATATTTATCTACTAATTGGATTTGATTTTAATATAAAGAAGAATTCTTTAGAATTTGATCTGAATATAAATCTAAATACTTATAAAAGTAATAAAGACAATACTTTTATTTATTTTTTCATAAAGTATTAGATAGTCTGAAATAGAGTCTCCAACTTTAGTATAGTTATCTGAAAAATATTCTTTATTTAATAGGATTTATTATTTCTCCTTATAATAAAGCGGTTTTTATTTTAAATGAAAAGGTTTATATAGCTATTTTAGCTTAGTATATTAATAATATATTACTGCTTACTAATGATTAAAACATAGCTCATTATATATATATTTCTTTAAAATAAAGAATTAAGATTTAGAACTTAGGAGAACTTTTTATCTTTCTCAGTTATAATATATTTATAAATCAGAAAGAAGAAATAGTTACTATTAATCAGAATAAATATACTAAGAAAGATATTAAGGAATATAAAAAAGAAACTAATTATAGATTTAAAACTCCTATTGATAATAATTTGAAATTATTTGAAAGTAAAGAAAAAACTTTAAAAGAAGATATTTTAAAGTTTTATTAGAAAATAGGAGCTTTATTATATTTAGCTTTAAAAACAAGGCTTAATACTACTTTTATAATAATAGCTTATTCTCAATTTGCTTATAATCTAGATAAGAATTATTTTTCAGTTTTCAATTATATATAGGGTTATTTAAGTAGTAATAATAAAGAGTATAGACTTACTTAAAATTATCAATATATATCTTCTGATAAGAATATTATAGGATATATGAGTTCAATCTAAATAAGAAATCTAAATAAAAGAAATTCTACTTTTTCTTTTATTTTCTATTTAAGAAAGAATAGTAATACTATAAGTTATTCTACTATAAAGTAAAGAATAGTAGCTTTATCTACTTATACAGCTAAATATATAGCTCTATTAAATATCTATGAAGAAGTAACTTATTTACATTGAAATAATAATTATATAAATCTAATACTAGGATTATCTCAGGTTGAAAAACTTAAAGTTTTTGTAGATTATTTACTAGTAAAAAAGCTAGCTGAAAATCCTGAATTTTATAAAGAAGTAAAATATATAAATATAAGATATTACTTTATAAGAGATTTTATTATAAATAAAGATATTTTTATATATTATATGAATATAGAAGATAATATAACTCATACTTTTACTAAGTTTTTAGGTTTAGTGAAATTTAAGCGAATTTCATTTAAATTTTAAGAAAAGATATCTTAGAAGTCTTTTTTCTTTACTTTATATAATTTTAAATTTTATAACTTTGTATAATATTTTTCTCTTTTTACGTTCTATTAAGTTTTACAAGTTTCTATATAAATAAACTATATACTAGTAAAATATACCTTACAGGGGGATATTAGATTTATTCTAATATATAAAAAGCTTCTATCTCTTCTATTCTAATAGAAGTAATAAGAAGTTATAGAGTATTTCTGCATAGCTTAAATTGTGTAAAAATCGCTCTATAAATATATACTTATTTTACCTTTTTAACCCTAGTGGTTCTTAAGTAAATAAGGTAGAGGTATAGAGGTTCACTTTTTTTCAAGATACTAGAAACAGCTCAAGCTATATATGCTATAGTTATAGCGCCTTGTACGCTATAGCTATAGCAACTTTTATACTATAGCTACGTCATAATATATATTATACTTTAGCCTATATATTAGAGTTATAATACGTTATGCATTATAGCTATAGTAGTCTATATACTATATTAAGGCCTATATACTATAGTTATAACGCTTTATATACTATAGTTATAGCGCTTTATATACTATAATTATAGCGCCTTATACGTTGTAGTTATAACGCGTTATATACTGTAACTACAGTAGCCTATACGCTACGCTAAGGTATATATACTATAGTTATAGTGCCTCATACGCTATAGCTATAGTAGCCTATATACTATAGCTACAGCCGGAGCTCTAGTAGTATAACTAGAACTCCGAAATAAACCTTCTATATAAAAACCTTAATATCTCTACGAATAACAATTAGAAGAGACTAGTTTTCTAAAGTAATTTTGAACTTATTCTTATATTATAAATACCCCTTTATTCTTCTAATACCTCCCTAATAATTCCTACTTAGTAATATTATCTTTTTAATATATTACTATTCTTAATTTATATTTTCTAATTCTTAAAGCTCCTAAGTAGCTTAGTAATAATAATAATAATAAGGAGAAGAATAATAATCATATTAAGTAATTTAATACCTCCTTGTTTCCTCTTTAATACTTTATATATTTCCTTCTTTTAGAGATTAATTACTACCTTTGGGTTTTACTATATTTTCTCTTTAATCTTTAGGATAATATAGGTTTCCTCATCTTATTCTACTAATAATCTGAATATATTATTCTTTATATAACTTATTAGTAATTCTTAAGAAATCCTCCTTATATTTTAACCTTAGTTCTAATTATGTATTCTACTAAAGTTTCTATATATTTTCCTCTATTTTATACTCCTTCTATTTAACTAAAGACTAATAGTTTCTTTATAATTCTTTATAATTTACTTTATAATTAACAATATATATATTATCTCCTAAGTTTTAAATAAAGGCTTTCTAAAATACTATTAAATTATTTCTATATTTCTCTAATTATATTAAAGAGAAGTTATTATAGGTCCTATACTTCTTATCCAAATCAAATTTAAATACTTAATTCCTATTAATTATTCATATTACTCTAAACAGCTCTAAATATTTAATAGATAGCTTTTTAAGTAGTTATTTTGATTAAATAGTCTTAGTAAATAGTAATATATAATTATTGACTTTAAAGTCTAATTACTCCCTTCTCTTATTATACTACTCAATATATTTTCTATTTACTTCTTCTAATAAGA
Source organism: Colletotrichum orbiculare MAFF 240422 (assembly GCA_000350065.2). Taxonomy (NCBI): domain Eukaryota; kingdom Fungi; phylum Ascomycota; class Sordariomycetes; order Glomerellales; family Glomerellaceae; genus Colletotrichum; species Colletotrichum orbiculare. Next base: position 273,169 of record AMCV02000042.1, on the reverse strand, counting down.
TCTTTAGCTATTATTAATATAATTAGAAATATGTTAACTTTTTTTCTATTATAAAGATTACTTTTAACTTAATACTTTCTAAAAAACTATTATAAAATTCCTTGAATAAGTAACCTATTAAGATGCCTATTAGTATAATTCTAATACTATTATAAACTGAAGTATTATAAATAAACTTAATTATAACTAACTACTTTGCCGAATTATCCTAATTAAAATTAAATACTATTCTTAAAAAGTATTCTATATTCTAATTTTACTATTCTATTTTCTTATTAATTTATAAATAGTATTTTATATTCAGTATTTTCTTAATAACTAGTAGGTATATAATAAGAGCTCAAAATTTATCAATAAATAGCAGATTTCTATTAGATATAATAATTTGAAGAACTCTATACTTAAGGAGGATATTATTTATTAAAAACAGTACTAATTTATCTATTATTAGGAACTCCCTTATTAATAAGCAAAATATATACTTTACAAATTAATTCATTACTACTAATATACTATTCTAACCTTTCCTTAGAAATCTAATTAATTTAAGTGATTTAATAATAAATTCTATATTAATATACTACTATAAGTTAGTAAGTACTAGTAGAAGTACTAATTTACTATATATGAAGTAATGTTAAAGCTTTAATTATTAATTTATTATATATTTCAATATATATTCTATAATATTCTTTCTTATAAACTTCTATTAATATATTTATGCTAACTTCTTAAGTCTCTTAGTAACATCTAAATACCCCCTAAGAGTTTAATATAGAAAGCTATTAATAGGTTAATTCAAAGTTAATATTTATTTAAAATAATTAGTTTATCTTAAAACCTTACCCCTCCTTTTTTATTAATAGACTAATTATTACCCTTCTAATATAATTCCTCTCTTTTCCCAATAGCAATCTCTTTTGATATCTTTTAGATCTCTTTTTCTATAATCTTTTTTAATCTTTTTAGAATAATATCTTCTAGGTTTACAATTAGGTTTTAGCTCTAGAAAGATATTACTACTAGTCTATTCAAGAATTAATTTAAAAAGTCTTTTAAAAAAGTACTTCTAACCTTTTAGATTTCTCTTTCTATAGATTAATAATCTAATTATTTCAATAGATTATCTATTAGGTCTTACTTTTCTAACTAATAATTAATAATAGAATTAATTAATAATATATCTTAAAAGAGTCTTACTTAATAATTATTAGGCTAGAGCTTTACTATTAAATATTAATAGTCTAAATAATTAATAATAAAAGTAACCTTATACTATAAGTATAAACAATAGTATTTCTATATAAATATTATTTTATAAATAACTAGTAGTTCAGCTTCTAATATATTATATTTTAACTCTACTCCTCTTAACTTCCTTATAAGAATAAGCTAGTAATTACTACTATTCTTCTTCTAATTAGATAATTCTTATTCTTATAGTAAAATTAGAAGTATCTATTTCTATATAAATTAGAAGGATTAGATTTAAATATTATAAAATAAATACTTAAATAAACCTATCTTATAGATTCCTAAAGGTTTCGATTATTCTGAAAGTTATTATATCTTTCCTTTTTACCTACTTAATTAACTAATTAATAAGTCTAATATATACTTTATAATAATTCCAGATAAATCTCTTATAAAACTTTATAAACCCTAGGAAGATCCAAATCTCTCTAATAATAATAAGTAGTAGCTACTTTTTAATTATTAATATTCTTTCTTCTTCTATAATAATACTCTTAGGAGAAATGATAAAACCTAAGAACTTAATTATTTATATATATAATTCATGTTTTTCTAAGTTAATATAAAGCTTTATAATAAATAACTAGTTTAGCATTTCTTCTATTACTTCTATATAATTCTCTTTCATATTAGTAAATACTAAGATATTATCTAAATAGATAATATATATAATATTCATAAAACTTACTTAAGTATTATTAATATATATTTCGAAAGTTATTAAAATATTTATTAAACTAAATAGTATTATATAGTATTTAAAATACTTATATTATATCTAAAATACTATCCTTTACTTATCTCCTAATTATATATAAACTCAATAAAACATATCTTTTAAATCTAATTTAATAAACTATAAAGCTCCTCCCAGATAGTTTTAAACCTTACTAATAAGTAGAAATAATATATAGTTCTTAATAATAGTATTATTCAGATCTCTATAATTTATATATTATTTTAAATTACCTCTCTTTTCCAAAATAAATAGGATTAATACTCCTATAAAGCTTCTTAATACTGTAATCTATTCTTTTTTGAAAATTTATATGAAGTATTAATATAACTCTTCTAACTCTTTCTCTATAAGGGAATAAATAGAATTCTATAAAAACTCCTTACTTTCTTCCAATTCTATTATATATATATATATATATAAATACCTTCTTCTATAGAAATACTAGCTTTCCTTATCTTAGAAATATAAACTTACTCTTAATATACTAATAATAATTGACTAAGATTAACCTTTTCTTTATTTAAATCCCCTATGAATTATTATTCAATAACTTACTACTCCCCTTCTATTTATATTAATATAACTATAAGTATTAATATATATTTAGATTACCTCTTAATCTTATTGATTACTTTAACCCTATATATTAATTTGAAATTAGTAATAACTAAAAGATAAGTCTAATTTAGAATTTCTTACTTTAAATTAAATCTTATTTTTCTTCCCTAAGGGATCCTTAAGATTATATTATATTTAAAAAAAATTATTTATTTAAAATATATAAAGTTGTATCTATATTATACTGAAGTTATTAATAATCTTGATAATTATAATCTATATTCTATATCTAAATACTACTTCTCTTGAAAGACCTAATACTTTTATTTTTAAACTAATTTCTATAAGCTTAATATTATATCACATCTTCTAATTTAAAATATTCTTATTAACCCTTAGGTTGATAAATATTTTTCCTTTCTTCTAACTTCTCCCTATATAAGTTAATACCTTAGTTTTAAAATATTAATAAGACTTTAGATCATATAAAATATAACTATTATTAACTTCTATTTTTAAAGTATAATAGGGTTTTCTAATATACTTAAGCTTCTTATAAATATAATACGTATTCTCTTCATATTAATATAATATATAACTTATCTTTCTACAATTATAATACTTAAATAGCCCCTGAAGAGTAATTATTCAAAGTTATAGAATTCCTTCTTACTTAATCTTATGTGAAAGAATAACTATAAGGAATAGTTCCTTTCACTAACTCTCCCTATTTATCTTTCAAATTAGAATAACTATTTAAATAATTAATAATCCTTCACTCTTTAACTCTAAAGTTTTAAAAATAGATTCTATTAGAATAAACCTATTCAAAGATTACTTAACTATTCTTATCCTTTTAACTATATAATTTAATTCCTAATATATAACTAGTAAGTTCCTATTTATAATTATATATCTTAATTTGAACAATAATTAGTTAATAATATTAATAACTTAAAACCTTTTTAACTAGATATTAAAATACTTTACTTTAAGGGATTTATATATATTAATAAACTATTAATAGGATTAGTTAACCTTCTAATAAACTATATCTAATTTAACTATTACTATAATAATCTAAATACTATTATTATTTATACTAGATTTTAGCTACTCTTTGATTACTTCTTAGATAGCTTACTTAATATTATTATTATAAGTAATAATAATCTATTTAATTTACTAATAAGATACTATACCTTCTAAATATAAGCCTATATATTAGACTTGATCCTTATCTATAGTAAAGGTATCTCCTATTAAATTAAATTACTTTTATAATTTGAATAAGAAGCTATTAATATCTAATTAATTACCCTTCTAATATTTTATAAAAACTAACTATTTGACTAAAGGGTTTCTTTTTTATCCCTTAGAATTAGGTATAAGAATAGAAAGTCTTTTAATATACCTTTCTTTTAAATTATCTCTTTTATATAATACTATTAACTTTTCTAACTTCTACTTCTTTTTTAGTTTCTTTACTCTTTCTTTAATTAATTAATTTAGATTAGTTTTAGAAAAATTACTATTATTCTAAAGGAGTAACTATTCTCCCGATTTATTAATACTACTACTAATAGTTATAAGAGTTAGTTCTCTTATTAGATTAAATCTAAACTCCTAAGTTATATAAATAATAGGTTTCTAATATAATACTATTATAATTTTACTAATTAATATACCTAAGAATAAGTAGAGGGTTGAATATATCAAACTAGGTTTATACTAAGTAATAGGATTTCTTGATAAGTATATATTATACTATATAACTATTCAAATTTAACTTTCCCCTCATTTAACTATAGTTCTACCCTTATATTTACACCTTATATTACTAGAATATCTATTATTCTAATAGCTGAGGTTAGTATGTAGGGATTCTCATAGTCCCCTAATGCCCCCTTCTCTAAAGTGGCCTGATATTATTATTATCTAATAGTAGGAATAGTATAACTCAAGATTAAATATACTATATTTTAAGACTTAAAGTAATTATAGCTATAGTTATTTATATATAAGGTAAATTAAAATATATGTTTTAACTTGGAGCTAAATATTCTCTATATAAAGCTAAAGACCTTCTATTATTCTATTTTATAATCGTTTAGTTAATTATACTATAGACTTTATAAAACTATATGATAAGAATACAAAATATAGTAGAAGCCTATATAATACTTTTAAGATAAGGATCTATATTCTTTATAATTATTACTTTAAGTTAAATACTTTATATTATATAAAAGTATATATAATTTCAATTAGATAAAAGAATTATATCTTGAGTATTGTTCTAAGCATCTATATAATCCTGCTCTTAATTTATAATTCAAATAGATAAACAGCCATATTAAAGACTATATTAAAAACAATAAATAGTAATAGTTATATTTCTCTAGTTAGTAGGATATTAATATCAAATATATTATAATAGAGAACTCTAAAATAAATTAAAAGGAAGCTTTCAAGGCTTTTATGTTAAAGCTTATATATATCTAGAAAGCGCTTTTACTATACTTCTATATAGATATAATATGTCACCTCTAGCTTATAAGTATATATTACAATATGTTTCAGTATTAATTAGCTTTCTTTAGCTTTATAGTAATATTCTAGAGTCTTTATAATTAGCTATAACTAGATATAGATATTACTATATTAATTTCAAGTCGTAATATATCTAGAGTAATAGAAATAATAATTCGGAGCAACTCGATAATAAATATTCAACTGACTATATATACAGCTTGCCTCAAGGCTTCTCTTAAAACTATACCTATATGCTAATATAGATATATAAAATCTTCTATAATAATAGACTATTTTGTAGTTTTAATATTTAGATATAGCTATACTAATAAAAAGTATTACATATATGGCAAAATAAGTTATTAGTCTATAAGATATATTCTTAGTGAGGGATATAATCTATTTAATAAATATAGGTTGAATGCCAATCTGAGGATATATTATATAGTAATACTTTACATCTTCTTTATAAATTAAGTTATAACAATACTGATAGCTTAGATAACAGTTTTTAATTCCCTCTAAAGGTAATAAATATAATAATACTATTATATAATACTAGGTATAGTCTAAGCTTAAAGCTAGTACTACTATCCTCTTTAAATAATACTTAATATTATCTTTTAATTAAAATTCTATTATCTTCCATAGAAGTCAAATTACTAGAATCTTCTGTTCTTAGAAAATACTTTATATCTTTCTTAAAAGATATATCTCTAATAGTAAAAATATTACTATAATCCCTATATTTATTTCTATAATTAAAGAGTATTATTTAAAAATCATTCTTTAAGGTATGTTGCCTGACTTAGGCATTACTAACCTTTTTACTACTAACTATTAATAATTTACTGCTTTTGAATATATAGTTAATTCTTTTATTATTCTTAGATCTCTATAAAGTAAACCGTTTACTCTATATTTTAGCAGAACTTTCTTAATCATAATCTCTAGAATAAGTAGTATATTTATATCTCTTAGTATTATAATATTCTCTATGATATAATCTAATTCTCTTTTTCTACTCTACTTTATAGATATAAGTTACTTTACTATTATATCTAATATTATTTATAATTAGTTTGACTAGAGTAAACGTTTATATTAGTCATTTGAACAAAGTAATTCTCTGAACGTTTCTATATGAAGAGATTATAATTACCTCTATGAATCCTATAGTAATAGAAATGAAAGAGCGTTATTGGAATTTTAGATATCTAGTTGTTATAAACCGTTAAGGTATTCTTGATAAAGTAGGATATTTAGTTAAGTATTATACTTCTAAGGTATTTAAAGAATATTACAATTGATAATAAATATATAGTATGGCTTTCTTGTATGTTTATTTTACTATTTATAATAATTTTAAATTCAATTTTGAAATTATCATTCATGAAATCTATATTAATAGATACTTAATATTAGATATTATTAATACTATAAAAGTATTTAATATGACTTAATTGCTGCCAATTATATTAGCGGAGATAATATAGGAAGTTCTCAAGATGTTATAAATCAATATATCCTAAGGCTTTTTTAATACTATTACTGTCAATATAAGTATAGTATTTTAATCTGAAGACTTCAAATTAGAAATAAAAATAGTAATCTTAAAAACTTCTTTTATTCTTATAGAATCATATAGTAATAATAGTAAGGTTAATTATATCTATATACCTCTCTATTATATAGATGATGTATTCTAATAAACTACTTATTATTAGTTAAGAAATACCACTTCAAGTAATAAATAACATAATTAATAATAATACTAAGCTAAATAGCCTTATATCTATCTTATTATTTTTAGAATATATTAATACTTTATATAGAGTTTTAGTTTCTTCTTTATCATTCTTACTAGAATCTATTTTATCTCTGAAAGGAATAGAAGAGGTCTACTATAATTATGGTAGATATATTGTTAATATCTTATTAGTAACATAAGCTATCCTAATACTTCTTATCTTATTATTCCTCTGTTCTAATCTGTCATATATAGGAAGAGAAAGATACCTAATAAAACTTTTATTACTCTTTTATTATTTATAATGAAATATATATTCTCAAATTTCCTTCTTATTCTCAAGAGTTGAGATTTATAGTCTTAAAGCTATACTTTAAAGATCTTCTTCTTTTTCTAATAGGATATATTGAGACTTTTATAACTATTATAAATTGTAACTTTCAATATAAATAAGAACTATGAAATAATTCAAAGATAAATAGAATTCCTAAATTCTAAATAGCTCTATGAATCTTGTTTACTGTTATCCCTAAAGGTATAGATACTTTATAAACATTATTGAATGTTTAAATAGCAGTTTTCGTTCTTAATATTCTTAGAGATGTCTTATTATATTAATCTAATAATGATAGTATAATTTCAAATTTATAATTTGTAAATCTAAAATGAAAATTAGAGCTTTTAATAATATTACGTTACTAATAAGAAACTTCTAATTGATAGCTTTTATATTACTCGTTAAAGACAAATTGAAGACATTAAGAGATATTATAGTATTCTGAAAATTGAAAGTATTAATTCTATATTTTACTCTTTAGCTTATTGAGAAATCTAATAATAACGTGGCAATATAGAAAGGTCTATAGACCTTTCTATACTTAGCCTCCCCTGCTTATTAGGTAGACTTATATAATATTTAGTTACTAATCTCTATAATAGGAAAGTACCTGAAAATATATTATAGCTTATATATATTTCTATAGGTAAATATAATGAAAGAAACTTAGTAGTATAACTACTAGTTAAAACCTAGCTTTAATTCAAAAAGATATATATGAGGGCCAAAGATAATAGAATAATAACTAAATATATAAGTTTCTTAATATAAGCCTTACTATAGTCTTTAAAGTAGTATCTTTAAAGTATGAAGCTTACTATAGCAATACTTACAATATAACTTCATACTAACTACACATTAATTATATTACTAGTATATCTTAATAATACTAACTATCAATATAAAGGAGAGTAATAGACTATTTTAGACTAGCTATCTATTCATTAAAATATAAGTTAAGATCTATTTATATCAATATCTTATGATAATTCTACTAAAAGTAATAGTAAAAATAAGAATTATATGGACTACTTTTAACTATTATTACTATACTTAACCCTTAGAATATTAATAAGAGTATTAGTCTTATAAGAATTATTGATAATTATAAGACTAATAATTACTTTTATAAAAGCCTTAAAAGCTAGCTTTACATAAAGATCACTTTACTGTTCTCCTCAGTTTCCTTAGAATAGTTATAATTATATTTAGCTTTTATATATTATTAGAAGATAAAGCTATTGGTAAAGCTTAAAAGAAAGAATCAAAGTAATATAGAAGAATCTGACGCCTAAAAGTAAGATATTGAAAGATAATTCTAAATACTCTAAATATATCTTAGAAGTAGCCTATTAGGTATTTTAAAAAAAGAATATGTTAAAGATTACTTTATGTAGAAGTTAGTATTAGCTGATAGTTAGAAGGTATAACTTCAAATCGAATCAATTATAATTTGAAAACTTAAAGTAATTATAGCTATATCTATTAGGATAAGGTAAATTCAAGTATAAGTCTTAGCTGAAAGCTAAATACTTTCTATATGAAGCAAAAGACATACACGTCTAAAGTCTTATCTTATTATTGTAATTTTATTTATAGTTACTCTTAGGCTTTTGAATATATAATATATAGTATTAGACATCTCTATCTAAGAAAGAAACAATTGTCTAGTTCTTGAAGTATTTGGGAATATTTAATATTAATTATAAATATATAACTCAAAAGTTATTATACCTATTAGTCTTATAATCTATAGGCTTATAACTAACTTGCTTTTTTAACAGTTTAGCCAAGAGCCTTATTTTGTAATACATCTTATAGTTACGGAAGAGTAAGATATAATCTTAATATCATATATCTATAAAAAGATATTATTATAATATTTAGACCGCTATACGACGAATTGATAATAGAGAGCAACAGGAGTATTATTACTAATAATATTATAGAATTTAATTAATCTAATTCTATTTTCTATAGTTATTATTGATTTTTCAAGCTTCATATTAATCGTAAAATCAAGAGTAAAGATAATAATAGAATATATAAAAGGTTAAGACTTATAATTCAAGACTTTAGAAACTAGAGTAATCTTTACAAATTGATATTATTGTTAGTAATTAATCCTAATTGTAGTCCTAATTCTCTTCTAATATCGTAGTACAACAATGTAGCTCTACAATACTTTATAAACTTATATCTAAATTAAGATAGAACTTATAAAATATATTTTAGCCGAGTTAGTTACATATTCTAAAGAGTATAGCTTTCTAGGATTAATAATATTTATTATTCAATTATTATATAATCTTACTAAGCCCAATATGTATTAATAGAGAGTGTATTAACAATACTATGAGGAATAGTTATAAATAGAGATATTGATATATGACTTATACCCTCTTGTCCTATACCTTAAAGATAATACTTTTAGCTTTATGAATATATAACTTATACCCTCTTGTCTTATACCTTAAAGATGATGCCTTTAGCTTTATGAATATATCAATTAATAAAGTCCTTAGCTTCTAAGATATTGCTTTTTCATATTTATAAAATCAGAAGTTTCTAAAAGCCTTATTTAAAACTAAGTTTGAAGAAGCCTTTTTAGAAATACTATTACTAATATTTAATAGGGATGTTTTATTTCTCAATAGTAATGCGTTATATTTATTTTAAAGATATTAAAGATAAAGACTAGTCTTAATCAATACATATATATATATAATCTTTAAGATATATGAGAAGATATATATTCAATAATATATATATATATATATGTATTCAGTATATCTAGTATATTTAATATATTTGACTTTAGCTTGCCAGTTAGAAAGACTATTTAATTTCTTCTATATAATATAAGAGTAACAGTTCCTAGGTAATAATACTACTATATTTAATAAGTATTTTAAGTAGTAAATTAAATTCCTTAAATATAGCCTTAATTTTAGGTTACTTAGTTTCTCTATAGTATATTCTTATACTGTTATTTATAACTGGTTTATTAATAATATTAATATATTAGTTGAATTAAGATTTATAATAATTCTATATTAAAAGACTTTTATTGGTAATACCTACTTCAGCCTCTAGGGTAATTTGATATATATGTCTTTTATTAAAAAAGTATTAAGTCTTCAGTTTTATATAGAGAATATCTAGCTCCCAGTTAGGACTTATATTTTAACTTACCCTATACGGATAACTATACCTATAATGACTTCAGGTCTTGGAAAATAAGATAATAGAATTATACTAATAGTATAGTATATAATATATACAACTTTAAGTTATACTTTCCTTACTATGAACTAATAATAACCTCTATGAGTTATAAGTAGACTTTTATATATATACTTTTTCAGATACCTAATAGGCTACTTCTAAGATGTATTTGAAATATTTAGAGTTATTTTTCAATACTTTATTCTTAGGCACTAGATTCTTCTTGATTACTTTAATATTATATTATTTAGCTCTACTAATAGTTTTATCCTTTAATAATATATTAAAGCCTAATATAATTATAACCTTTTCAAAAGGACTACGGAAGGTAGTAAAGCTACGTTTATATAAAACTAACCCTTTTAATTCTTTATAAAAACAGTTATAAGAGGGGCTAATATCTCGCTCTCTACTATAATTATTAGTAGATATATTGCCTACTAAAATATAACTTCAGCCTTTCTACCTTCCTACTAACTACTATAGCTAGCTTTTAGTTCATCTAAACCTAAACCCCTTATAGTTATAATAGCTAGTATACCTACTTTATATTAAGCTTTTTAATAATAAATAACTCATAACTCCTTCTATAATAACCTCATGCCTTTACATTGTTACGCCTTTACGCCTTAATAGCTATTAATATATAATTTGAATGTCTTACTATACTTCTCTTATACTTCCCTTCTTATAAGTAGCCGTATAGATTTCAAAGAGATTTCAAATCTATTATAAAAGATATAGAAGAATAATAAGTTATAGAATACCAAGTTTTTAGTGTTCTATTTTATCCTATTTTTAAGAGGTTTAGAAAGATTCTTAATCTTATAACCTTAATAGTTACTTTTAGCTATAGATATTAAGCTTTAGTTTTAATAAGACTCTTTGTAATTATTATTATAAAGTTTTCTATTACTATAGGATTAAATATCAAAACTAGAGGTATAATTAATTATAATAATAGGTAATTCTATTACTATTTTAACTAGTCATAAGCTAATATTAGAATAAATACTATTATTAGGTAAAATCAATATTTAAGTTTATATATAGAGTGAAGAGCTTCAATATTATTCTAAATATAGAGCAGAGATAACCAAACAAAAATAGTTATAATTCTTATAGGTATTAATGACTTTTATAAAGTTAATATTGATATTAAAGTTGTAGGGATTAAATGTAGTAATAATAAGTAAGTATTATTATTATTACTGATTATTAACTTCTTTCTAGTTATTATTTCTATTATTCTAAATATATGATAATTTTTAGATTAATATAGTATTATTTATAACTAATTTCAACTAGTTATAGAAACTTGAAGATATTACTATAAAACTAAAAAAAGCTAATTAGTATTTAAATATATTATAATATATACTTATAAGTTAGAAATAAAATACTATTTTTATATAGAAGTTTAATAAGAAGGCTTTCTAGATGTAAATAAGTTTAAATATAAAAGTTTTAAGAGTTTTCTTTTTATTCTTTTTAAAGTTTTTAGTTATAATATTTTAAAATATAGTATTTTATAGATTAGAAAGGTATAATTATTAATATTTATTATTTTCAAAGTAGCTTTTAATATGGTAAGTTATCTATTTAAACTATAAGTTGAAATTAGGGTTACTTAGATATTTAAAATAATACTTAAAAGTCTAATTCTTTAGTATAATTAAGAATATACTAATTTATATATAATATAAGATATTAAGCTTGAGGTAGTAATTATAAAAGATATAGATCTTTAGTTTAAATATATTATATAAACTTCTACTATATTTTATATTCTCATTATATAATTTCATAAAGTCTATAGTATATTTAGCTAAAGTATTATTAAAAAGAATAGTAAAAATAAGGTATAAAATATATCTATAATATTCTTCTTAGTATCAGAAAGGCGTTAAAATAGTTATATATAGAGTTGGTAAGGCTAATTATTATAATATAGGTCTCCTATTTTATATTATAAGTATATAGGCTACTTAAATTAATTATAAGTATTTCTTCTCGACTTCTTATTATAAAAGTATTACTAGTATTATATACTTAACTTTAAGTTAGGTATTATAGAAAGATAAGATAAAGTTTAATTCCTCTAATATAAAATTATTAATTTTTTAAAATAATTTTTAAGGTTAGTATTAAAGTTAATATAGTATTTTAAAACTTTTTGAAGTTTCTTATAAGTCTTTAGGGTAAACTCTTCTTATTAAGATAGTTAGTATAATACTATAAAGATTTGATTACTATTTATATTAATTTTAATATTATATGTTATAAAGTAGTTTCTAAAATAGTATATTATAAGAATATTAGTAAGTTATTAAGTTATTAGAAGTTAACTTTTAAAGTTACTTTTAAATATCTGAAAGAATTCTAAGCTACAGAGTTTTATATATATATAGAAAGCTACTTAGTATACTATATAGGTAGAGACTTTTATAGAGCCTTTATTTATAATGTTTTTATAATTAAAATTAGGAGTTTAGTTTAAAAATATTAAATTAAAATATTAATAGAGCTTTATAAAGATAGGAATACTTAAAAGTACTATTATTATAAGTATAGGGATATTTAGAATAAGTATTTTACTTATAGAAATTAATTTAGATATTATTATAAAAGTAGGGGGTATTATAAGAGTTTTTAAGAAGTTATATAGGTTTCTTAAGGGGTTAAAACTAGAGATATCATGAATCTCTAGTATTAAAACTCTAGTAATAGTTTAAAGAGGGTTATTATATTTATTAAATATATTCCTATAAGTAGAAAGTAAGAATAAGTATTAACCTCTTAATAATAGCTATTAGGGAATACTTTATTTTAAAACTAAGTTAAGTATAATTATTCGTATTATAATAATAACTAATTATAAAGAGTTAATATATAATTTAAAAACTCTTAGTAAGATTTTAAAATAAAGAAGGTCTGAAATATCTAAATAATAAATCTTATAATTCTTTATTTTATATAAATTTTAAATATAGAGGTTTATAATTATTTCTTCTATTATAATAAGTTTTACTAATTTATAGTATAATAATATAATAAAAGAGTTAACTACTAATAAGTATTAATTTATCTAAAGGGTAATATATATTATATATAATCTTATTATATAAGTATAAAATAGTATTCTAATTATTTATTATTATTATTCCTATATTATATAGTAAAAGGTACTATATAAGGCTTTAGATCTATAGTATAGCAATTACTTACTAATTACTATACGATTAGCTACAGTTGGCGGCAGGTGCTTGGTATCTGTCGCTAGTAGGGCGCGGAGGGCATGCTGCCACGTATATGGCAACGCGTATGGTTACCGCATGCCCTACGGCATGGCGCAACCGACAATCTCCCTAAACTTACGCTTGAAAGGCAACATTATCAACAAATCACGTCATCGCCTCTAGTCGCTACGTGCCCGGCTGCGATCATTCAAGTATAGCTTGGTTATCAGGAAATATATATCCGCGGGATACATGCACATGGTCTCTATCGGCGCGTCAAAAGCACAATTATCCTTGGTAATTTATACGCTCAACTGAAGCCTTTGGGCGTAATCTATAAGCCCTCAATTTTGACAGCCAGATGTCATGCGAACACAATCCCTTGCCCGTATGGATGCATTGGCAAGTATGTAGCTGCCTTTTGCGCTGAACCCATCAAACCGTAGGCCAGTACGTATCAGACTGAGACAATTGCAACCTGTTCACAAACTGACAGACCCATTCCTAAATGTGTGGCGTTGCTGGCACCACCGGTCACACGGCTCAAGCCATCAGGTTCCACCAGCCTCAGGTCACGACCTATCAAGAGTGTCAGCCAACTTGTCCTGTGATTTCAAGAAGTAAAATGGCATACCTTTTCTCTGAGTAGGCCAAGCCATTGTACGGCGCTCATGCCCTGATCTGCCCGATCTTCTACAAGCAATGTCTGCGCCCAAAGCTTGAGGCTAGGCTCGCCGTCTTCGCGGATAACGTAGAGATGCGGCAGGATGATGCTGCCGACTCCCTTGGACTTGTGATCCCTGCTCTTGTGAATCACCGCTCGTACCCGCTCGTTGAAATCGTTGTCCAGCTCTGGAACCGCCCCTTTACCAACTCGAAGTTGGGTCCTGTCATCGATGCCGAAGACATCAGAAAGAAGCTGCGGGACAGCATCTCTGCCAGCCCACAAAAACTGTGTCTGGCCATCGTCTATAAGGTAAAGACCGTACGGGACAAAACGTTCCGACGACAGATTCAGCGGCGGGGGCAGCACGATCTGGCTTGTCTCCTGATTAGGTACTCCCGCATTGTCGGGCATGTCGTGCAGAGAAAAGAGCCGGGGGTAGATATATTGCATCAGAAGTGGGACCGGTAGCGTGGACAACAAGCAGAGCGCCGCAGACCGCAGATCAGAAGGGATCTGCGCAGACTTTCGTAGCCCAACATTCTTCATGAGTCCAAGGAATAGGATAGGAAGTCCTCGGAGGTTGGACGGGAATTGGAGCCCGCCGCCCATACTACCGCCGGCCAATTCTTTCCTGAACGTTTGCAGAAGCTCAATCAACTTGTTTTGTAGCGAATCGCGTGCAGCCTCCAATCCGCCACTTAGGGCACGTTCCACGGCTTTGTGACTGAAATATGTTGTAATCGCTTGCTGGTCGGCCGATGCGTAGATATCAGCGAGATTCGTGGTCGTTGGTAGCGCGAGCGTCATGACACGGATACGTCGCTCCCCATTGCAAGTCGTGTGAAGAACTGCAGTCTGCAGACAGACGACGTTCTTCGTAAGGTTCTCATCGATGGCAACCTCCACAACGTAGCACTGATCGCGGGGGAAAGCCGGAAAGGCGCACAGGTCAGAGCTCCGGTTGAAAAAGTTGCCGTAGAAAGCGTTCATCCGCAGACCAGTGGTCGCGCGGACACGGAGGACAGCTTCGAGTCCAATCTCTGAAGATAGAAAGTCGCTGAACTCGGATGCAAACTTGATGGCATCCTCAGGACGGCCAGCATTCCACCCCGGGTAGAACCAAGTCTGGCCTCCGGTATATCTGGGCAAATTGCTCAGAGATGCCACATCCTGATACTGCGATGAGAAGAGAAACATATCGATGGATACCTGATTCTTGGAGCACTCCACGGCAAAGCTCTTGTAGAAACTATTCGATGTCTGCAACAAGCTGCTCTCCTTGCTGGTGCCCAGCAGTTTCTTGTCCTCACGCATGTCCAGCTTGCCGACACCTACGTTGGGGAGCGAAGCGCTGAGGACGACAATTTTTCCACCTAGTACTGAGATAAGCTTGTGCCCGGCTCTGAGAGCCGAGCCCATGGCAGACCCGTTATTCTGGTTACTCTGGAACATTTCCGGGAGCTTACTCAGAAAGCTTTCGATGCTCTGCCGGCTTTCCGTCAGGGGAACTAGCAAATCTTGAGGTACTGGAAGGAAGGGTTCATCGAGATCGCTGACAACGAGCATGCTAGTTTCGGCGTTATCTTCTCCATCCTTGGGAACAGAGAAGTAGTGCAAGCTCGAGTCGACGGCGATGAAACCAAGGCGAGTTCGACGATCCGCATTGGGTATCCTGTCGAGGCTATCCAAAATAGTGCGTGCGCTGGTGGCCAATAGGCCAGTGGACACAGCGGCGTAGCTCACGTCGAAGAGGAATAGGTACACAAGCGGTTGAGGCGGGCGGACCATGTACTCCTGCGGGGCGACAAACTCGACAACGGAAAAGTTCAGTTCGTGTCGCCCCCAGCGATCGGTGCTCCTCTGCGACGCAGCATCCCAGTCAAAAGCCTGGGGAACGTCATTTGTGAGGTTGCACATGTTGCATCGCCATCTGTGGCCGTGGTCCAGGAAGGTGACGAAAGGGTTGATGTATGTCCGACATCGCCGGCATCGAGCAATAACCTGATCCTGTACGATGGGAACCGGATCCTCGCTGTCATGAAGGGCCCCGTACGGCTGTATAATGAGCGCGAACGGCAGGCGCGACTTCTTGAGTAGGGAATGTGTGGTAGGAACAGCGTTGAGCGTTGATCGAACATATTTAGGCGAGCAGTTGGCGTCAGCAGACGGAGTCACACTGGTCTAAGCCGCGGGGGTTAGCAGTACGCCCGTAAACGCTGGCCGGAGAGGGGCATCCACATACGTTTGGAGGCAGTATGATTGGCGGGGGAGGCAGATCCAGCTCAGACACATTAAACGGCTGGCTCATAAGGTCGGTTGGGTACAGCTGGTTCAGAGCCACTGGACGGGTAGGCTGGCCTGGGGCAGCTTGGGGCTGGCCACCAAGGCTCATACTGGCCACCTGCTGACTGAGGCCGGCCACTCCACCGGGGGCAGAAGCACCACCCGCGGCAGGGTAGCCCGCACCGGGAGGCTGATAGCTGCCATAGCCTCCGGCCTGGACTGAGGGAGGCTGCGGCACACCGTAATGCTGGGCTTGTGGGGAGCCGAAAGCTGCCCCAACAGGCTGAGTATCGGGCTGAGGGTATCCTCCATACGCGGGGGGTTGAGGCTGAGGCATCCCATACAGACCGTTTTGTGGTTGCGGGGGTGCGCCAGCAGCAATGGAATTCGCACCAGCGCCAAACTCGTAGGCCTGAGTCGCATATCCACGCTTCTTCTTCTTACCGGGGTCGGCGGCGGCAAACTGGGAAGCTTGTGCGTCGTAGCCCTCTTGAGGTTGGTCGGCGTAAGGCTGCTGCGGGGGATACTGGCCGTAGCCCTCGATGGGGGCCGACATGGTTGGCGGTGAGCGGAGCTGGCTTCTGCAGTCTTCTAAGTTGAACGAGTAAGTTCAGAATCGTATATGATGAGGGAGGTCGGTACAACCTCCTTGAACCTATCGCTCGGGAAGAGGGTTGGGATCCAAAGGCGGAAGGCAACAGTAGGCGCAGCGTAGCGAGGGGTTTAGTAAGACTGGATAGCTCAGGGAATATGTGTCCACAGCTAGGGCGCCAGGTGGAATGACGGGCGTCGGGAAGGACAGATTTGAGTTGTGACACAAGGCCAACCTGAGCTGGAACCAAGTGTTGCCGTGACTAGCAATCGTGATTTAACGAGAAAAGGGACAGAGTGAATGGATACAAGATGGAAAAGCTAAGCAGAATCACGCCCAAGATTGTGTTTAGCCTTAAAGTGTTAGGTGTTGTTGTCAATGGAGCATGGTGTATAGATATAGTGATTGGATACTACAACTATCATAGAACATAGCATAATTGAATAGTAATGAAAATACTACTAGATATAGTTGTAATCAAGTAATACTAAATGAAAAAGTTTAAACTATTTACTACTTAAAGATTACTACTAATTAGTTGAAACTGCTGATAGATATTATATTGGGAAGTAATATATATAATTTTTAAATATAAGTTGATTGAATATTATATACTATAGTATGTAAAGATATATAAAGACTATTTTTTTTATAAGTTAATATTAATAGTAGAACTTAATGTATTTAACTCTCTACCTAATAGGTAATCTTATATAATACTTAATAAATAATCTTTACAATAAGAAAATATCTAATTACGTATTATAGCTTTTACATATCTCTATAAGTAAATATAGGAAAAAGAACCTAGTAGTATAACTACTAGTTTAGACTTACTTCTAATCTAGAAACTATATATATATATATATATATGTATAAGCTAAAAAGTAATAAGATAATAACTAGATATGTAAACTGACTTATATAAGTTCTATAATAGTTTATATAGAAGGTTATAGCTTAATATACTGGTAGTAACTTTAAAATATTAAACTTACTATAATAATAGTTATAATATTTATTTATGCTAGCTGAATACTATTCAAATAATACTATTATTAGTATATTTTAATAATACTGACTAGAAATTCAAAAGAGAACAACAGAAGAATAGCTTATTTTCTTGTAACAATACTCCTACTACTAATAATAGTGATAAGAACTAATACTATTCTTAACCCTTATAATATTAATAAAAATATCAACTTTATAAAAGTTATTGAGAATTATAAGAATTATAGCTTTTCTTATAAAAGCCTTGCAAAGCTAATATTATATAAAAGTAACTTTACTATTTTCCCTAGCTCCCTTGAAATAACTATAGTTATATTTAACTTGGTATATTATAAGACGATAAAGCTATCAGTAAAGCAAAAAAGAAATCCCCAAGTGACAAAAAAGAATCTAATATTTAAAAATAAAGTATTTGAAAACAACCTGAAATACTTTAAATATATCTTGGAAGGTGCGTATTAAATATCTAATAAGGTATATATATTAAAGTCTACTTGTTATAGAACTCATTATTAGCTAATAGTAGGGAAGACTACTAAAGATAGGACTACCATAATAACCTAAGGTTCAATATATCATACTATTATATAACATTAGTATAATTCCATAATAATTCAAAGACTCAAAATGGCTATAGCTATAGCTATTAATACAGAATAAATAAAGAACTAAATTCTAGCTAGAAGCTAAATATTCTCTATTTAAGCCAAAAACTTGATATTTATAACGTAATAAATTAAATGAATTCATACCCATATTAAGTCATATAAATATATAATTAACCTAATAATACTTATATTATTCTACTTTGTATAGTTAGAAAATCTACGTTAAAGTCTTTACTTACTAAATCTATTCTATTTAATATATAAATTTCACTTTAATATCAGGATATTAATACAACATATAAAGAGTTATAAATACCATAATCTAAGTAATTGAACTTATATTCTTAATATATAATATATAAGAATATCGGAGTAAACACATACTTAGCAAGTATTATTTATAGAATACTATAAATATAGCTATTAATATCATTCTAATATTATATTAATAAAAGACATTTAACATTTTATATATTTAGCCTTCTATCTAATAAGTAGTCTTATATAATATCTAGTAAGCAATCTCTATAGAAAAAAACCTAGTTATATATTATAGTCTATATGTATCTCCCTAAATAAATACTAAAATAGACGCTAGTCATTTAGGCTAGAATAATAAAAATAAACGAATAAAATAACTTCTTCTAAATTTAATCTTGTGAGAATAGAAATATAGAGGGAAAGATCTAGATAAATATATTGAATAAAAGTACTCTATATATAGATCTATAGTATGAAACGTATTTGAAAAACGAAATTAGTATTCCAAAATCTAAAGGATAGAGTGATATATAGATTAGATATCTATTTTCATTATTTATGAGACAGATATTATAAATATAAACCTATAGCTAATAAATATATATTACTTATAAATTAAAAAGAGCTTCAGGCCTAGGCTTATTATAGTTCCGTCCTTAGACTTACTAGAAGCTTTGTATAATATCTTTAATTAAGAGAGAATCTAGTCATATTATTATAATTGCCTTTAATCTAACGATTTAAATTTCCCCTATTTCTAACCTTATCCCTACTAATGAATCTTACTTACTTGTTATTAAATTACTAATAGCTTTTTGAGACTAGTTTCTAAATAGATTATTACTAGCCTCTTCTTTATTAGAAGTTATAAAAATATACATTACTAGCTTAGAAAAGAGATATTATTTAATATAAGTCTAATAATTAACTTACTAGCTTATAAACTAAGTTCTTATAGAATCAAAACGATATATATAATCATAAAGCCTAGAATAATTAATATAGAGTAGTATGTTAACTTGAGAATATAGAAGTAATACTAGAAAAACTTAATAAATTAATATTATGAAAGTAGACTTGAATAGAACATATGTTTATAGTTTATTTATAGAGTTTTAATATAATCTTAATATTAAGATTAAGTTAATCTAGTAAGTCTTCTTCTATAATACTCTCTAAAGCTTTGACATTAACCTTCTAGATCTTAATATTCCTAGCTATTATTATAATAATTATCTGACTTATATTTAATCTAATAGATATCCTCCTAGTATCTATAATAAACTATTATTAAAGATAGATAAAAGGTAATCTATTATTTTATAATCTTGATAAGTCACACTTACTTTCTATGTTGAAAGATTCTTATAAGTAGCATTATAGAGTCTAGAACTTTTACTAATTACCAGCATCTGATATAGAATAAAAAGAGTCTTATGTTTATTCTTATATTACCTATCTATAAAGAATTATACTAGATTTACAATCTCCAATATCTTGTTATAAATGAGTGTTTTAGGCTGTTCTACTACTTAAAAGCTATAGATAAACTAGTTATAATAAAAGTCTATTGATATAATATAAGTATAGATTTGAAGTAACTTAATTATATTAAGTAAGATATTTAGTATTACTATAGAATTATGATAAATATTCTACTATGTTGATAGAATCCTTCCTCCTAGAATCTTCTTATAAAGGTTAAGATAACAAGTTCTTTCTATTATCTAATCTACTATTGGATTAACTTAATGAGTATTACTATTGTTAATAACAGATATGATAATATTAATTTCCTATAAATCTAATTATAAGCTATTTACTAGTTTCTGTCTATACTTAAATAAATTACTATTAGTATTATGATTACTGTTTGTAGATTATAGATTTACTCACTTAAATATATAGTAAGTAAAAAGACTATTTTATAGATTTAAATAAAGAAATATATAGAATTCCTAAGAATTCAGGGATTCTATTACTTATAGTATACTCTTAGTATAATAGAAATAGACCTTTTACTTGCCTATCTATTAGTATAAAATAGAGTCGTATTAGTTCATTCCTAGGCCTATACTATAGTAGGAGGATATTAAAAACGGTCGACGACGAAATCCTCACTAAAGATCTACTAATCTATATCTTTTGAAATATAAGTATTTAAGGTATTATAAGATAAAAAGCTACTAGGTTTTTTAATACAGCTATATAAATAATAGAATATATATATATCTACATTCTATAAAGATCTAAGTATATCTAATAATACTAGAAAGTCATAAAGTTGACTTTTAAGGTTTTAAGCTAGATTCCATCTGTTAAATATCCTATAATATACCCTGAAGCTAAATTCTCAAAGCTGGTGAACTTTTAGCTTCATATATTTCTTTATATATATTTTTAAAAACTCTATATCTCACATATATCACTATGACCTATCTAATAAAACTAAATATATATTTGTGAAAGATTAGATTTATAACTTCTCTTTATATTTAGGAAATAGAAATTAAGTGTTTAGCAATTTTTAGTATGAAATTCGTATTTTTTAACTATCAACCGTTGTAATATCCTTCTTAATATATAATAACTTGAAGAATAACTTTTTATTATTATATGTAATTAGGAGGTAAAATCTGGTATGTATTCTATGTAGTTAAATATAGCTATATATGTCGCGCGAGGCTTTATTTCGAGTGGTTTAAATAAGATAAAACTTATAGAGATAATACTAATACCTAAGGTTGAATTAGTATAAATTCTACTTCTTGAGTATATTATTCTTAATATATTTCCTTAGTCCTAAGAGATCTACTTATAAACTAGGTTCTTTAAATAATACTAATTAAACTTTCTATTTATATTTTATAAGAAATTCTTTCTATTATTTTATTACTTTAATTAAACTTCCATTCTAATAATAAGAAGAATAGTACTATTTATAAGTAATTTAGATACTTCTTATTAACTAGAAAGTATTTCTAATACTCCTTAGTTGTTTATTTAACTTTATTATTACTATAATTTAAAGTCTATAAATCTTAACTAATAGTAAAGAGTTTTCTTAAATTCTGTAAATATTAGAAGTTTCTCTTAAAGTCCCTCTTCTTATTATAACTTTAAGTAATCTAACTAGTTTATTATATCAATCTAAGTTAAATAAATATCAAATTAGTAGTTCTGAGAAACTTTATAAAACTATTAATTATAAGGTTTCTTTAAAGCTTTTATTTAATCTCAAAATACTACTATTAGGCTTTTTATTATAATTAGTACTTAGCGATATTTATATATTATAGGCTTATATATAGTTATATTATTTTAATAATTATCAAATATATTATTTACTAGTTATTATATTAGATTTAGATAGTAAAGTAGAGTTTGTATATCTTATTATTACTGAATATATTTATTATAAGGTTTATTTAGAATATAGTAATAAGATAATTAGTAAAAATAGTTTCTTGAGTAGTTTAGAATAGTAGTAAAACTTTTATTTTAATTATTAAAATGGTAATAATATCTTAGTTATTAGCTTACTATATTGTTAGGCTTCTAAAAAGATATATAGTATATATTTAGAAATATTTTTAATTATTACTATTATTTCTAACGCGAGTATCTATAGTAACTATAAAGCTATTAAATAGATTACTAACTTTATAGCTAAACTTAAAATAAAGTTTCCTCATCTTATTAGGATATTATATTATTTATTTAGTTTTTATATAATATTTATCTAAGGGGTTTTAAATAAAATATAATAATTAACTTACTATGTAAGTAATATCTAGATTTATTATAACTATAGTCCAATTAGTAAAACTAATGTTCTATTAATTATATTTAATCTTTATATAAGAGGTTTTATTATATTATAATAGGAGTTCTTTAGTTTTAAGAAGGGCTTTAAAGTCTTTAATATATTATACATATTCAATAAGGTATTTCAAGAGCTTTATAATATATATTACTTATAAGAGCTATAATTATTATATTACTTAATCTTTAATACCTTTAATATTAAGAAATTACTATAAACTTTTATTTCTTTTAAAATGATATTTTTATTGAAGGTTTACTAAGAATATAAGTATTTTAGAAATATCTTTTGAGAGGAAAAAGAGTATATAGTTATTAATATAGAAGAAGAAGAGAATATATCGTTCAAATTAGTAATATAGTTTTCTTATAGTATATTTAAAGCTGAAATACTTAAGGCTTATTTCCAAGTAGTATTACTATAAAGATAGAGATTTTTAAAAGTTATAGAATATTTTGTTAAAGTAGTAGATCTTACTTAATATTGAATAAATTAGTACTTTCTCTGTATAAATATCTAATTAAGTATTATATATATATAAATGTTAAATATATAATATTGGAATAGCTTGAGATTATAGTAATTAGTAATTATTATAAAGGTTTGAAGTATTATATTTATTAGGGTAATTATATAAGTTTTATAGTTATTATATAGCTATTAATCCTTATAGATAATTAGTTGACTTTTGATTTTTAATAAGTACTTATACCTATTAAGCTTCTAGGTATAAACTTAGGAGCATTTTAACAAGTTTAAATTCTTCATAAAAACTTTACTAATCTTATTTTAAGAATATAATTTTGATATGATTTTAAAGATAAGCTTATTTAGTTACTTCTATAGCTTTAATATACAGATACATAAATACTCCTAAGTAAAATATAAGTATTAATAGTAGGTTTTATTATAGAACTTCTGGAATAAGAGTTTTTATTCTTTTATATTTTAAGTATTCTCTAATATTTAATTTACTTTATAACTAAAATCTATTATTATAATTTATAATATATACATTTTAGAGTTTTTAAGAAGGTTAAATATTTAGGACTCTCTCTAGTTAATTATTTATACTATTTTATAGCTATAAGTAGGAGTATGTTTTAGAATATTTTGAAATACTTAGAAGATATTAGCTCAAAAAGTAGTTTTGAATCAAGATTTCCTAGTTATTCTAATATAATATTTTATTTATCTCTTATATTTAACTTTCTCCAAGAATCTCTAAATTTCTTACTTCTTTATAGTTTTATCTATATAAATAAGATTATAGAAGAATATAGTAGGTAATTTTAGAAGGGTTGTTTATATGGATTTATAGTTTTGAATAATACCTTTTAAAGCCTAGAAGTCGCTAATATATAGATATAGGACTTAGAATTACTATAATTACTTCTTATTCTAATATGGATTGTTTTATTAGGTTTTTTACTAGGATATTAGTAAGTAGTCAAATTAATTTTAAGTAGGTTTACTATAGTTACATACCTTTATAATTAGTAAGTAGTTTTATTAGAATTAAAATATTTAAGGTTATTCTATAGAGAAGCTAAATCTTGATTAAAGAAGAAGGGTTTATTAAAAGAGATATTATAAGTTATTATAATTTTACTTTAAAGTAGGTTCTATACTTAATATGAATTAGCTAGAGTATAACTAATTAAAAAGCTCTAAAAATACACCTCTTAAAACATATTAAATAGTTATACTTAAGTTTCATATCTATAGTAAGAATAAAATATTTATAGCTATAAGTATAGAAGTACGCTAAGTCTACTTTTATAGTATTATCTCTTAGGTAACGTTATGAACTTTCTAATATAGTATTTACTAGTTTTAAAAATATATAAGTATCTAGTTGTAAAGAAATACTACGACTTATAGGATTTTAGGCTAGAGCTTATGAAGTAGTTTACTTCTATACTTTATAACCCTTATATATATTAATAATTACTCTAATATGCTTAGTATTTCTATTTTAATTCTAAATATATAGAAAGAGATAGCTTGAAGTATATACTTTAAGAGGTTGAGTCATATTTCAGATTTTTATATCTAGAGACCTTATTATTATACTTAAAAGCCTTAATATTAATATCATACTAATACTTAAGAAGTATAATAAAAGCTTTAAATATTTCTACTATAATAGCTCTAGTATAATTAATAAGATAAAACTCCTAGGAGTAATTAGTAGCTTAATTTATAGATATTAAAGCTAAAAGATAGCTGTTATAAGTTTAGTAATAAGGGTAGAAATTAAAAGTAGTATATTCTTTAAAGGTAGTATATAAAGTATTCTTATATTCTATATAGTAGATCTTAAATTTTTCCTTATTAATACTATATGCTTTATATACCTCCTGAGTAGGTTAGTAAGTACTATACTTTCAGTAGCTATTAGTAATATAAGTATTTTATATACCTAAAATAAGGTAATTCAAAAACTTTCTACTAAGATATTCTAACTATTAATATTAAAGCTATTTATTACTTTTTAAAAGCTTTTATATAGTATTTATAATATGCTACTAATAGTAGTAATATCTAAGAGAAAGTTTATATTATATAAATTATACTATTAAAATAGTTAATTTCTTATAAGATATATAATACTTAAAGACTTACTAGTTATATCAAATATCAATAGCTATAATATTAGAGTAATTACTTTTCTATAGTTAAAATAAGTAGTTTAACCTAGTATCTTAGTAGTAGCTTTATTTTTATAATTATTGAAAAAGACATACATTATAACTAAAGTAGTATAGAGAGTAATACTGTATACATATAATTTAACTTCTTTATTTTTATTAGCTATAATAAAGATCTTAGTATTTTTATAGTTTTAAATAGGTATAGGTTTTACCTTATACTAAATATAGCTTTCTATAGAAGCTTCTTAAGAAGCTATAAAATAATCTATATCTTAGAAAATATGAACTAAAGTATTTCAATTGAACATAAAAGAGTTTTAAAACAAGGATTACTAAAGTCCTTCTTTATAATATACTTATTATATAGTACTATAGCTATTTTAGCTAGAAAGCTAGCTATATAGTTACTATTATCTAAAGTTCCAAACTTCTTTTAAGAAGTCTAAATCTAAAACTAGTAATTCTTTAATTATCTTTTCAGTTAAAGTAATTAGTATTTAGTTTTTATAAACTAATTCAAAGTATATATAGTAATAGTATACTAAAGTACAATTTAGTTTAGACTTTAGAAAGTATAGGTGTTTATTTGTACCCTAAAAATACCTTTTATTATGTTAGGTTCTTAAAGTCATACTTAAAGCTTCTATTATAGGTTTATAAATACTATAACTAATCTTATTATATAAGAAGGCTTGAAAGAGATATTATATTATTTTTATAATAGTTAAAATAATCTTATTTAGAAGTATAGAGTTGAAATAATTAAAAATTATAAATATATAGTTTTATATATAAGGCTTAATTAGTAAGAAAGTTAACAAAAGTATAAAATTATAATTCTAAAATATATTAATAATAGAAGGATTATAATTAACTACTTAAGTCTTATAAATAGTATCTTACTACTTCTACTTTTAAGACTATATTTTAACTATTATCCCTATGATAATTTGCTTAGTCTATAGGACTAAAGTATTTTATGATATATTAAAATCGTATTTTAGAAGTATAAGTTATTTATAATACTGAAGTAGTTATAAAGATTAGTAATTTATATTACTATATCTTCTTTTATATAGTAATATTAATATTACAATACTTTACTTATAAATTTAGAGATTGAAATTATGATATAGGTTTAATTGAAATATTTCTATTAGTCTTTTTAAGTTTTTACAGTATAAAGATTATATAGAGTTATATAGGTTTTAAGACTCATATTTATAAAGTCTATAATATTTCTTATATAAACCTCTTTAATAATATTTACTAGGAGTTATTAACTTTCTTTAGAGTTTATTCCTATAGGGATAAAGTATTTAAGAATACTTAATTTAAATATTTTAGGAATTTATTAGTGTTATTTAGGTTTTAGAAAATTACTTAAGAATAATTCTTAAGGAAGTTTTAAAAGAAGGTTTTAGTAAGTAACTACTTTATAGCTAAGGTGATTATATAGATTCTAAAACTTAACTTCTATTCCAAAAATATTATACTAAGTAAGTTACTAATCAGCTTCCTTAAAGACTAAAGAAAAAGACCTTCTAATAGATATCTTAGTATTTAAAATATATTAAACTGTCGTAATATATACTTTTAGCTTATTAGCTTTTTATTATTATTGGACTCTTAATTGCTTTATATAATTAGGAGGTGAAATCTGGTATATATTCTATATAATTAAATATGGTTATATATACTATATAAAGCTCTATTCCGAGTAGTTTAAGTAGGTCTAGGTGTATAGAGATAGCATTAGGACTTAAGGTTTAACCGATATAAACTCTACTTCTCGAGTGTATTAATCCTGAAATTTATAGATGTATTGAGAAAATACTCGTCTTCTACTGAAAAAAGACTAATATTAACTTAAATCCTTTATTTAATATATTAATCATAGCTCTTAGTCTATTAGCTTTATTAAATTTAAGTTCTTTTTTGATTCTCTAGTTATAAAGACTACAAGTTAAGAAATTAAGTTTTCTATATTCTAATTGTTCTATCTATCTTATAGATATTAATATAAATTTCCTAATATTAACTTTGAAGAAACTATTCCTATAAGTAGTATTCTTACTAGTATTAACAATTCTCTTTATAAATAAGTAAATAGGAAAGACTAATAGCTTGATTTCTACTGTGACTATTAGTAGATATATTGCTTTCTAAACTATAGCTTTAGCCCTCTTTGCCCCCCTTTCTACTAACTACTATAGCTAGCCCCTAGTAAGTCTAAAGCTAAATTCCTCCTAGTTATAACTAGTATACTTGCCCAATTTTGATGTTTTCAATAATAAATGACTAATAACTTCTTTGATAATAATTTTAAATCTTTATATTCTTATATCCTCATACGATATATAATAGAAATATCTTAAGATATTTAATTACTACTAATTATTGATACTTTACTCAAATATTTATTTTAGTTTTAATATTTATAATCCTAATATCTTTTTTAATTAAGTTTTACCTATTTCTAAAATAAACCTTCATACTATTAGTATAACAATTCTCTACTATTAATATAAATAAACTTATAACGTCTATAAAAATATAATAAGACTTAATTTACTCTCATTAATAAATTATCTTAGAAGGGCAATTAAAATTAATATAAAGAATATTTATATAAATATAGATGTTTCTCATATAATTAAAAAGCCTTTAAAATCCCTATAATTCTATTATTATAATATTCCTATATATCTAAAAACTAGGATCATAATAGTATATCTATACTTAAGTATTATCTTATTAATACTTAGACTTTAAAATTATTAACTTAATATAGTAGTTTATAGAATAGCTAGATAATTCTTTTTTAAATGTCTATAGGCTATCTACTAATTATAGTATTCAAAATAACTTTATTAAAGTTCAATCTAATTGATTAATAGTTTGAATTATAAGAAATATATAAAAATACTACTATATTTATAGTATAGTTTTTTGATTATTAGTAGTTTTAAAGATTTCTTAAAAGTTCTATTTCTATTACTTAGATATAGATATAGAAATTTAATAATTATAGAATACATAACTCTTATAAGTATTCTACTGTTGGTCTATCTAGAGGGTAATACATGCTATATATAATCTTACTATATAGGTATAAAGTAGTGTTCTAGTCATTCGTTATTATTATTCCTATATTATATAATATGAAGCGCTATATAAAGTTCTAGATCTATAGTATAATAATTACTAACTAATTACTATTTAATTAGTTATAACTAGTACTAAATACTTAATACTTATTACTAGTGGGATATAGAAAGAATACTACTATATATATAGTAATACGTATAGTTACTATATACTTTATAGTATAGTATAACTAATACTAACAACTTTTCTTTTTACTACATACCTTAATACCTATTTACTTATATGAAAGAATAATACCCTTAGTAATTATACTTTTTTGCCTTAATAATGTCTAAATACCTATTTATCTATTCTACTTAAGTAACCTATCTTTCTATTTAAATAGTTATATAGTTTAAATTAATAATTCTCTTAAGGGTATAGTTTAGTATACTTTTTATATAAGTATGAGTAATATTATTATCCCTATTAATCTATTATATTTTATAGAACTTATAGTATTTATATAATAACCTTAATACTATAATATTAATTATAAGGTATTCTTTTCTTTAGTAATACTAAGTTTTACAAGGTATTTATAAAGTAAGTATAAGTTAGTATATATAATAGTTAGGATCCAAAGGAGTTTTTAGTACTAGAGGATCTTCTTAAGTAATATAGCTATACTATAAATGAAGTTTATATTAGTTATTATAATATAAATCTCTAATATAAATATACTCTTAGTAATTCTTTTATTCTTTATAAAAGAATAATATATAAAGCTACTATAGAAGTTGAAGTAGCTATTATTAGTAGTAGTCTTTTAACTTAGGATTATTATAAATTCTAGTTAAAATAAGAGGTTAGTATTATTAGTAAATAAGTTATTAATAAAATATAAAAATATACTTTAGAAAAGTTGAATAGTATAAATTTAAAACTATAGTTAAAATACTTAATTTATTACTTAAGGTATTTATTAAGTATAGTAGTATTATTACCTAAGGGTTATTACTCTTATACTATATAGGAAAGGTTGAATAATACTTCAGGTTAGTATATTAAAATAAGGTATATCCTATATATATATTGTTTAATATATGTTTTTTGAGTATTTTGAGTATTATATATATATAAATAAAAATAGGCTTTTACCTTTAGTACTTTTAGTATAAGTAGAAGGTATTACTATTAAGTGATAAGATACTTCTATTAAATACTAATAGTACTATTTTGAAGAAGACTATTTTAAGTCTAATTCCAAATAAAGCTTTTTAGGACTCCTTATTTTTATAGTATAAGAAGGTAATAGCTAAAAGGCTAAGATATTATTAGTTTATATATTTCTAAGTCTAAAAGTATTATTCTTAAAATATAAGATAAAGAGGTATAAGTTATATATTAATATTTCTATTTATAATTATATTTTATAATATTTAGAGTAAATTACGTATTAATAAATACTAGTTTTAGTAAGGCTATATAGTAGTTTAAAAATAATTATAATAAAGCCTAAGGAGTATTAGTCTTTAAAGTATAAATATAGTTTAGTTATAATATACTTTATAAATTCTATTTTAATTTAAATATAAGTTTATATAATATTGTAAAGCTATATTAATATATTAGTATACTAGAAGAAAGCTAGAATTATAGCTAAAATTAACTACTAGTTACTTAATTAGACTATTAGTAATTATATTAGTATTTTGAATTTACTATTATTTCTAAAGCTTTAGATTATAAGTCTTAATTGTTTATATACTTTATTAGTATTTTTATTCTTAACTTTATTAATAATATAAAGTTTAAAGTATTTATAATTCTTATAGAGAATAAGGTTATATTAGATAATTTCTATAATACTATTAATAATAATATTTTTAATCTCTTTCTCAATTGATTCTTTAAATAGTAGTTTAAGTATAATAATAATACTTTCTTTATAGAGGTTAAGTATTAGTATTATATTAGATTACTCCTCAGTTATAAGGTATATTATAAAATAAAACGCTTAGTTGAAATCTAGAGAAG
>AMCV02000042.1:194338-232540 GCA_000350065.2 Colletotrichum orbiculare MAFF 240422 | reverse complement strand
CTATAGTATAATTAATAAAATTAATATCTTATTAGTAGTATTTAATTTCTATATAAGAAACTTAATTATATTATAATAAGAATTCTTTAGTTTTTAGAAGGGCTTTGAAGTATTTGATATATTATATATACTTTATAAGATACTTAAAGAATTTTTTAATATATACTACTTATAAGAACTATAGTTATTCTACTATTTAATCTTAAATAACCTTAATACTAAGAAATTACTATAAGTTTTTATTTTTCTTAAAGTAATACTTCTTTTAAAAGTCTACTAATAATATAAGTATTTTAGATATATCTTCTAAGGGGAATAAGAATATATAGCTATTGATATAGAAGAAGAAGATAATATACTTCTTAAGTTAGTAATATAGTTTTCTTATAATAAGTTTAAAACTAAAGTATTTAAAACTAACTTGTAAATAGTATTATTATAAGAAGGGAGATTTCTATAAGTTATATAATATTTTATTAAAATAGTAAATTCTATTTAGTATTTAATAACTTAATAGTATTTCTATATAAATAATTTCATTAAATATTAGATATATAAAGATATTAATTATATTATATTAGAATAGTTTAAGATTGAAGTAGTTAGTAATTACTATAAAGATTTAAAATAATATATCTATTAGAATAATTATATAAGTTTTATAGTTGTCTTATAGCTATTAATCTCTATAGATAATTAGTTAAGTTTTAATTTTTAAGAAGTACTTATACTTATTAAGTTTATAAGTATAAATTTAGTAGTATTTTGAAATTTTTAAATTTCTTATAAAAGCCTTACTAACCTTACTCTAGAAGTATATTTAATATAACTCTTAAGATAAACTTATTTAACTACTACTATAGCTTTAATATATAGATAAATAAGTATTACTAAGTAAAATATAAATAATAATAATAGTTTCTATTATAAGACTTTTAGAATAAGAGTTTCTACTCCCCTATATTTTAAGTATTTTCTAATATCTAATTTACTTTATAGTTAAAATTTATTATTAGAAGTTATAATATCTATATCTTAAAGTTCTTAAAAAAGTTAAACTTCTAGGATTCCTTCTAATCAACTATTTATACTATTTTATAGTTATAAATAAGAGTATTTCAAAGTATTTTGAAATAACTAAAAAATACTAGCTAAAAAAGTAGTTTTAAATAAAGATCTCTTAGTAACTTTAGTATAGTATCTTATCTATCTTTTATATTTAACTTTTTCTAAAAATATTTAAATTTCTTATCCCCCTATAGTCTTATCTATATAAATAAAATTATAAAAGAATATAATAAGTAATTCTAGAAGAATTATTAATACAAACTTTATAGTTTTCAATAGTACTTCATAAAGCTTTAGAATAATTACTATATAGATATAAAACTTCAAACTACTATAACTACTTCTTATTTCAATATAAACTACTTTATTAAACGTTTTACTAAAGTTTAAGTAAGTAATTAAGCTAATTTTAAGTAGTTATACTATAGTTTATTTTTCTTATAATTAGTAAGTAACTTTATCAGAAGTAAACTATTTAGAGTTATCTTATAAAAAAGTTAAATCCTTATTAAAGAAGAAGGTTTTATGAAAGAAAATATTATAAGTTATTATAATCTCATTTTAAGCTAGGCTTTATACTTAATATCAATTAGTTAAAATATAACTTACTAAAAAGCTAATAAAAATATACCCCTTAAGGTATATTAAATAGTTATACTTAAGCTTTATATCTATAGTAAGAATAAAGTATTTATAGTTATAAGTATAGAGGTAAGTTAAGTCTAATTTTATAGTATTATTCTTTTAAGTAGTTTTATAAAGCTTTTAGTATAATATTTACTAGCTTAAAAAGTATATTAGTATTTAATTATAAAGAAATACTACTATATATAAGGTTTTAAGCTAAAGTTTAAAGGGTAGTTTACTTTTATATTTTATAATCTTTATATATACTTTAATAATTATTCTAATATACTTAGTACTTTTATTTTAACTTTAGGTATATAGAGTAGATAGTTTAAAATATATATTTTAAGAGGTTGTATTATATTTAAAATTCTTATACTTAGGGATTTTATTATTATACTTAAAGATTTCAATATTAATACTATACTAATACTTAAGGAGTATAATAAAACTCTTAAATACTCCTATAATAATAGTTTTAATATAGTTAATAAGATAGAAGTCTTAGGAGTAATTAGTAGTTCTATCTATAAATATTAAAACTGAAATATAATTATTATAATTTTAGTAATAAGAATAGAGGTTAAAAGTAATATATTCCCTAGGGGTAATATATAAAGTATTCTTATATTCTATATAGTAGATCATTTATTTTACCTTACTAATACTATAAGTTTTATATACCCCCTAAGTAGGCTAATACTTATTATACTTTAAATAGCTATTAGTAGTATAAATACCTTATATAGTTAAGACGAAGTAATTAAAAAGTTTTCTATTAAAATATTCTAATTACTAATACTAGAGCTATTTATTATCTTTTAGGAGTTTTTAAATAATATCTATAGTATACTACTAATAGTAGTAATATTTAGGAAAAAGTTTATATTATACTAATTATACTACTAAAGTAGTTAATCTCTTGTGAAATATATAGTATTTAAAGACTTATTAGTTATATTAAATATTAATAGCTATAAGTTTAGAATAATTATTCTTCTATAGTTAAGATAAGTAGTTTAGCTTAGTATCCTACTAGTAGCCTTATTTTTATAATTATTCAAAAGAGATAAGGTTTATAACTAAAGTAATATTAAAAGTAATATTATATAGATATAATTTGACTTTTTTACTTTTACTAGTTATAATAAAAATCTCAGTATCTCTATAGTTTTTAATAAGTATAAGTTTTATATTATACTAAATATAATTTCCTATAGGAGCTTTTTAAGAGATTATAAAATACTTTATGTTTTAGCAGATATAAATTAAAATACCTAACTTAAAAATAAAAGAGTCTTAGAAAAAGTATTACTAAAGTCTTTCTTTATAATATACTTACTATATAGTATTATAACTACTTTAATTAAAAAGCTAGCTATATAGTTATTATTACTTAAAAGTTCAAACTTTCTTAGAGAAATCTAGATCTAAAACTAGTAATCACTTAAATCTTTTTTTATTTAAAATATTTAATATCTAGTTTTTATTAACTAACTAATAAAATATATATAGTAATAATATATTAAAATATAACTTAGTTTATATTTTAGAAGGTACAAGGGTTTATCTAAACCTTAGAAGTATCTCTTATTATCTTAAAAGTTTAAAATAGTAGTTAGAACTTCTATTATAATACTAAAAATAATATAGTTAATCTTATTATATAAAAAAACTTTAAAGAAATATTAAATTACTTCTATGATAACTAAAGTAATTTTATCTAGAAATATAAAGTCTAAATAGTTTTGAATCATAAATATATAGTTTTATATATAAGATTCTATTAGTAAGAAAACTAGTAAAATTATAAAGTTATAAATTTAAAGTATTTTAGTAATAGAAAGAATATAATTAACTACTTAAGCCTTATATATAATATCTTACTACTTCTAAAATTATATTTTAATTACTATTTTTATAGTTAGGTATTTAAGTCTAGAAAACTAAAATATCTTATAATATATTAAAATAGTATTTTAGAAGTATATAAGTTATCTATAATACTAAAGTAATTATAAAAATTAGTAGTTTATATTACTATATCTTTTTCTATATAGTAGTATTAATATTAAGATACCTTATTTATATACCTAAAGATCTAAATTATTATATAGGCTTTATTTAACTACTTATATTAATACTCTTAAACTTTTAAAATATAGAAACTATAGAGAGCTATACCGGTATTTTGATTTTTCTCTATAATATTTATAATATTTCTTATATAAACCTCTTTAGTAATATTTATAAAGAGTTATTAATCTTCTTTATAACTTACCCCTATAGGAATAAAATTCTTAAGAATATCTAATTTAAATATTTTAATAGCTTATTAATACTTCCTAGTTTTTAAAAAGTTACTTAAGAATAGTTTTTAAAAGGATTTTAAAAAGAAACTTTAATAAGTAATTACTTTAGGATTAAAATAATCTTATAAGTTATAAACTTTAATTTCTAATTAGAAAGTATTATATTAAATTAACTATTAATCAGCTTTTTAAAGACTAAAAGAAGGATATTTTTAATAGATATCTTAATATTTAAAATATATCAAATTATTATAATATATATATTTAGCCTAGTAGCTCTTTAGTATTATAAGACTCTTAATTTTTATATATAATTAGGGGGTAAAATCTAATATATATTATATATAACTAAATATAGCTATATATATTATATAAGGCTCTATTTCAAGTAGTTTAAGTGGGGTGAGGTTTGTGGAGACGGCGCTGGCACTTGAGGTTTAGCTAGTATAAACTCTGCCTCTCGAGCCCGTTATTCCTGACAAAACACTTTATTCTGGTTTGAATAGATCATACCTTTCAACAACCTATATTCAGACTATATATTATATTATTTATTTATTATATTATTTAAATACTTCAAATACTTTTATTATAAACTTAAGCCTTAAGGCTTATACAAAATATTACTATTAAAGCTATATATAACTACTACCCCTATAGTCTAATAAAGAAATTTCACCCTAAGGATAGACTCTTCAAGTTTATTAGAATACTATTAAGATACTACTAAAGCTTTTCTTATAATTAACTCCTAATATAAATCAACTTCTTATTTAAATTTAACTTAGTAGTAAGTAGTAGATTATATAAAAGAAATAGAAAATAGTAAGAAAAAACAGTAGATATTAATACTATAAAGTTCTTAATAGGAGTTCTAATAGATTAATAGTAGACTAATCTAATAGAAAATAGAACTTAATCTTTCTAGAAAGCTTTCTTTTACTTCTAATAAAGTTATAGAATAGTTTTATCAGTAATATAGATATCTTATATAAAGAACTTATTTATACTCTCTTTAATAATAATACTTTCTACTGTTCTATATATAAAATAACTATATAATATAAGTTAGAAATTAATTAAATCTTTATTAGGAGATTAGAAGATTTCTAGTAGTTCTTATAGACTAATCTATTACTTAAAGTCTAAATATAAATTACCAATTTGTATATAATATAGAGGCTTTAGTATAATTAGAATATTAATATATTCTTCTAATACCTTACTAAATACTATAAAGACTCTTATTATAATATCTAAGCTTTTGAGAAGATTTACTACTTATATTAGAAGTCTAAAAGAATATTTATTAAATTCTTTATTAAGTTTAAATTAGCTATAAGGTAAATAGGAAAATATTCTTAACTAAGAAATATTTAATTAAACTATTCCTAACTAACTTTCTCCTATTAAATTTAAATAAGTATTATTAGTTATAATATTAATTAGATAGACTATTATACTATAGTTTAATACTACTATATAACTATAATAAGATCTAAGATGTTTAGTGAAAAGCTATAGAATTATAATAAGCTCTAGCCCCTATCTTAGTTAAAACTAATAGTTCATTAGAATAGGAGTATATAGATAATAAGTATAAAAGTAGCCTAGGCTATTTTAATACTAATATAATACTATTATAATACTATTCTTTCTTTTTATAAGGAGCTAAATAGATAAATAATTATAGCTAGTAAGTATGAATTAATTATTATAATAAATATATATAGGACTTATTAAGTAGACTTTTTAGTTATCTAGATATATATATAGGCTAATACTTATATATATTATAATACTAAGGACTATTTTATTACTAAATATAAGCTATATCCTATCTGTCTATTAGTAGTTTCTAATATTAATATTATAATTTTAGAATTCAATAAAAGAATTATAGATAGTTAGAAAAAAGCCTAGCTCTTTAGAAAAAGCTTCTTAAGAAAAAAATTAATACAATTACTAGTAATAATATTATGGTAATAGATAAGACGGAAGAAATATAAAGATATATTAATAAGCCGTCTTTTTTGATCTCTATATTAATAAATAATAAGTTCTTTATTTCTATTTAAGTTAATAGTGATTACAATTTTTATAAAGTAATTAGTAAGGAGTTTATAGGATAGTAAAACTTTATATTAATTATATTACTATAATTAGACTAATTAGATATTCTTTTAAATACTAATTAGGTATTTTATATTATTAAGATGGCTGAAATATATGTTAATTCTAATAAGTAAATATTTAGATCTCTATTCTATATAATTCTTAAGATAGTATATTTTGCTTATTTTAGAAAGTTATAATTATAATACTAAAGGATTACTTTAAACTTTATAAGAAATAAGATAAAGATAGATATAATTAGCAGCCTTATTAATAAGACTATTTGTAATATATTGAGAGAGATATATATAGATAGATCTATAAATCCTATTAAGTTTCTAATTATAATATCTTCTAATTCAAGAGAAAAGGGATATAAATAATTAGTAATTGAATTAAAATAAACTAACATAGTCTTAGTATTTATATTATTAGCTACCTTAAAATAGCTTATACTTATTTTACTAGCTACTTATACCTCTTTTATAGACTTATTAAATAAAGATAAGGTCTCTAGCCTCCTATTTTATTAAGAGTTACTTAACTTCTTTATTCAGCTAAAGAAGGATTTAAATGGAACAAAGCTAGACTTATTATAAAGACTATTTTATAATATATTACAAAGTACTTCTTTGAAATCTAATATTAAGTTATAAATCTAGTAGATAAAGATTAAGTCTAAGCGAATTTATCTATAATTGATATACTTATCTTCTTAATTAAAACGTCTAGAAGAAAATAGTACTTTTATATAGATTATTATACTTTTAATAATATTAGTATTTATAATTATTACTTCTTACTATTAATTGAAGAGACTTTATACTTATTATTTAAAATAATATAATTTATAACAATCAATCTTTATATAACCTTCTATAAGGTTTGTATTATAAAAAGAGATAAATCTAGAACTGCCTTTGAAATCTATTTTAACTTATTTAAGTAGCTTATTACTCTTTCTAAACTG
The DNA here is from genome assembly GCA_000350065.2 of Colletotrichum orbiculare MAFF 240422. Taxonomy (NCBI): domain Eukaryota; kingdom Fungi; phylum Ascomycota; class Sordariomycetes; order Glomerellales; family Glomerellaceae; genus Colletotrichum; species Colletotrichum orbiculare. Next base: position 225,448 of record AMCV02000042.1, on the reverse strand, counting down.
ATAAATATATTTATAATATATTAATATTATATTAATAATATATTCTAAAATATCTTTAATAATTCTATTGTTATCTATTAAGATAATATCTTTATCTATAATTATAGGTAACAAAGTAATTATAAAGATAAGATTATATAAGTCTTTAAATAGTTATAGAAAGCTAATTTATATTTATATTTAGAGAAATATAGACTTTCTATAAAGTAAATTAAACACAATAGTTTTACTATTAAGATAGAGAAGGATATTTATTATAATACTAAAAGAATGAGAATACTATTCTACTAAGATACTATATATTAATAAATATTCAAAATATCTAATTCTATATTTATCTTAAAACTAATCTTAGCTTAATAGAATCTAAATTAATATATAATTATTAGAATAGGTTACTGAAAAATAGTATTGAAGAATTACTTTTTATAAGAAGATAAAAGTAATGTATTATAATTAGTTATTTATTATTTAATTAAACTTACCTTAGTTTAATAGAATTATACTACTTATAATAAGCAACTACCAATGATTATATTATATCTTAAAGTATAATTAAGAAGATTATGAAATATGATAAAACTTTTTATTATTCTCTCTAACTATAAAGCTTTAAAATACTTTATAAATTTTCAATCTATCTTAGAATTATAGACTAAATAAAAGTAAATCGTATTAAAGTTTAATTTCATTTTAAAGTACTATTGAAATTATTTTATAAGGTATCTTAATTTTCACTCTAAATAAGGCTAAGATAATATAACAAAGCTAAATCTTTAATATAAGTCTTCTAACCCTTTTAAGTAAGTTTTAAAAATAAAGGTAGACTTTTCTTAATACTCCTAATTTATAGTATATAAATGGAAGGAAATTAGAAAGAAGCTATATAAATAGGAGATATTTATTGGTATATTGTTAATATATTATTAAATAGATATATCATATTCCAAAGCATTGTACTATTAAAATTATAAAACTAAGTAATTATAATAATACTGATATAAAAAACCTACCTAAAGATAGTCTACTATATAATAAGAATATTCGTACTAAAAACCTTAATATAAATATAAATTACTAATTATATAATAAAGAGGACCAATATTCTACTCTATTAAAACTAAGTCTCAATTTCTAAATATAAAGTATCAATAATCATAATTTTATAAATAGTTTATAACTCTTTAGTCTTAAGCTATTTTAATTTTAACTCAATATTTATAACACTTTTATAATATTAATATTAAGATAATATATCAAGAAATCTTAAATATGTTATCTAAATATATAATATCTACTAATATATAAATGAAAACTATAAATATTACTAAGACGTATTACAATCCTTACTTATTCTTAATAAGTTTCAATGATAAATACTTATTAACTTTGTAATAAAAGTACTTTCTATTAGAAAAAGAAACTTAAAACTTCCCTAATAGTTATATATTAGCTATCTAAATATATCTAATGAGAAATTATAATATTTATAATTATGAGAACTTATATAGAGGGATTCTAAGATACTTAGAAATAATTCTATTAATTTTCTATATAAATTATTACTAATTATAATTTAAACTAAATAGTATTTCTTGGATAATATTAAACTAATTAATAAGAATATAATTATTATTATTAGTATTATTCTACTTTTAAATAGATAGTGAAATAGAAAGAATAATATCTAAAGTTTAAATATATATATAATTATATATTGCTTTCTTATAATTAGACTAGCTAGTTTATATTACTAAATGTTAATTAACATGAAGTAATAAGAATTCTTTAGTTATTAGAATTCGTTTAAATAGACTTTGAAATAAATTTAAAATTATATTAATTCTATGTTCTTAGATAGTAAAATAGACGACTTATTTTAACCCAAGATAGGCTTTAATATTCTTATGTTACCTTAAGGATAGTATCACTATAACTTAGGAAGCAATAGTATATATATAGTAATATGATAGAATAAGTATTAATAAGATATAATAAATAATTAAGGAGTTTTAAATTAGAAAACCCGGATAGCTATTATTATGTTATATCAAGATAAATGAGCTAAATGAGAAGCTTAATTAAATAGGTTTTAAAACTTAAGTTATTAATATATTAAGCTTACTAAGTATTATATGAGATATCTTTATAAATATCTAATCAACATTTTATATTAACTTTATTAAGTGGGATAAAGATAGCTTATTACTATCTTAATAATATATTAATATAGATTTTAATCTTATGCTCATTCGTACTAGAAGAAATAATAAGATTTATGGAAAATAATAGAATTAAGGAGATATTAATCGTAAAAATACCTTAAGATAAGATTATAACTATAATATACTAATTAAGTAGAAAGATTATAATATTTTAATATAAGAACACTTAAAAAGCTTTATTAATAATAAGGCTATATTATAATTTAGATTATAATATAGAAATATTAAAGAGAATGATCGACTAATATTAATTTACTAATAAAAGAAGACGATATAAACTATAGATTAAGTAAGATAATAGTTTATAGGAGATATATATAAATTAGTAAAAGACTTATCCCTGAAGTATGAAATAAATAAATTAAGTAAAAAGAGTATTGTTATTTTACTCCTCTTTAAATTTTTATAATTCTTCTTCTCCTTTTTTATTATCTTCTTCTTCTTCCTCCTTATTAGTAGGAATAATAAGTAGTATTTATTTAAAAGTAAGATATTATTAATATTAATAGAAACTTGTAATTATATAGTAGTAGTAGATAGGTAAATTAATATTAATAAAGCTAAAGATATAATTATATTATTAGTAAGATATAATATAGTTATCAGAATATATTAGAATATCTTATTATAGAAAGGTTAATATAATGAAAATAAGAAAGAAGAGGGGGAGAAACTTATTATTATTGATATAATATTATAAAAGCTAATTAAGATTTATTTAGGAGTAAAATAGAGATAAATATAAAACTAATTTTTATATATATAAAAAGAATAATAAATATAGTAGTAATGGAGGTTAGAAGTATATACTAAATATAATAGAAATAATTATTATAATATTAAATTGTAGAAGAAAGTTCTAGTGAAAGGATAGAAGTATAGTAGCTTTTAGAATTACTTTTACTAGTAATAGTAGAGATTATAATAGTAATAGTATATTTAGTATATATAATTAGGCGATAAATTTAGTAGTTAGTAATATATAGTTTAAGATTAGTAGTAAAAAGGTAATAATTCTATTTATATTTACTCTATAACTTTAGATATTTATAAGAAGATTAGTCTTAATTTAATATATAAATTTAGGGGAAGTTATTCTTATTATGTTTAGAATCATAATTAAAATAAGTTGAAATAATTTTACTAAGAGGCTAACTCTTATTATCATCTGAATTACCTTCATAATATAGTTATTATAAGTTTAAATAATAAGCTTAGAAGGGGTATAATAATAAGAGGGATTTTTATCAGGAAGCTTGGAATTAGTAGTAATAGTAGTAGTAAATATAATAATAAAAAGATGCAAAAGGAGGAAGTATAAATAGAAGGGTAGTAATATAATAATGTTATAGTAAGTATGGGTAGAAAGTTATGTAATTCTAAAGAATGTAGGGTAGAGTTATATAAGAAAGAAAAAGGAGGCTTTTTATTAATTGAAGAAGGAAAGGGTGTCATCTAAAATTACTTGGGATACATATAATATGAATCTTCTACTTAATAAAATAATCTAATATTAGTAATATTTTAATTTTCTTATTAGTAAGACTATTTAATATTAATAGTATTTAGGAGAGGTATTTTATATTAATCTTTCTAATTAGTTAAGTCAACTTAAGTAATAAAGGTTACTAATAAGTTATTAAAGCTATTCATATTAAATATTATTATAGTAATAAGGCAGAAGGATAGTAGTAGGTATATTATAGACCTAAGCCTTAGGACTTATCTAAGATATTACTATTAGAGTTCTAGATAACTATTATTCCTATAGTTTAATAAAGAGCTTTTACCTGAAGTATAAACTCTTTAAATTCATTATAATACTATTAAGGTATCACTGAAGTATTTCTTATAGCTAGCCTCTAATAGCTTTTTATATTTAGAAAACTACTAAAAATAGCTGCTTCTAACTATTAACTATATCTAATACCCAGGGGGCTATATAATAAAATATATATAGCTATATAGTCTATAAAACTAAGCTATAGATTATACACTAAAGGGATATTTCAAAGCTTTAAATACCCCACATACTCCACATTTTAATAGTAATAATACAAGCTATTTTACTTCCTCATATACTTTCGACATAATACCTAGAGGCCTTTTTAAATAGCCTCCTTAAATTTCTCACATATTGAGAATTATAATTCAATATACTAATAATAGCTTTAAAGTATTAAACTTACTATAGAAATATTTATAATATTAACTCCTACTAGCTAGGTACTAAGATACTACTAATATGTCTTAATAATACTAATTATAAATAAAGAATTGAACAATAGACTGCTATGGACTAACTGACTATCCTACGATAATATCATCAATAATATTACTAATAATAAGAATAATAATAGAAATATCCCAAGCTAATGTTACTATACTTAACTTCTACAACCTTAATATAAATATTAATCTTAGAAGGATTATAAAAACTATAGGAACTATAACTAATTATATAAAAACCTGAAAAGCTAGGCTTATATAAAAGTAACTTTACCATTCTATCTAACTTTTGAAAATAGCAATACTTATATTTAATTTCAATTTATTATTAGAAGAAAAAGCTGTTAGTAGAGCTAAAATAAATAAGTTAAAAGTAATTAACAACAATCTAATACCCAAAAGTAGAACTTTTACGAATAATACTAAATATAATGAATATATCTTAAAAGTAGCTTATTAGATGTTTAAACAGTATATATATTAAAGGTTATTATAGAGGCTATGGTTAGTTAATAGTAGGGAAAGTACAGCCCAAAGTTAAATGTATTATACCATTATATACTATTAGTAAAACTATACTATAATTTCAGGACCTAAAGGAATTATAATTATAACTATTAGTATGAGGTAGGTTAGGCTATAGGTCTTAGTTGGGAACTAAATATTCTGTATATAAAGCTAAAGAATATCTTAATAAAACATGATAATAAAACTAAAAGAAAATCTGAAAAACGAAATTCAGAATCTGTTAATATTACTTCGGCTAAAATCAAAGAAAATAATGAAATAAAAGATAAACTATTTAAAAATAAAAACATTCTAAATCTAAAGAATTTGTTGATAAAGATGTAGATCTTAATATAGTTCCAAAGAAATATTTTCAAAACTATACAAATTATCTAAACATCCTATATACATAGAACTAATGAAAAAAAAACTCTAGGCTTTTCAATAAATCAACAAATTACTAGAAGGTCTAGGAATTTAGTTGAAAGAGAAGTATAATACTTTAAGGGTTCAAGGTTGAGAACTAAAGCAATTATAGTATAATTAGTAATATTAAATAAAAGAAGGCCTTATAGTATTAAAGTAAGAAAGTAAGCTTTTAGGCTATAATACACTTAGGCTAATATATAGTATAAATACCTATAGTATATGATAAATATCACTATATGCCTACCCCTTAATACTCCCCCTCAAGTAAGACTTATAGCTGGCTAGCTATATATAACTATTAGATTTATTCTAATATATAAAGATCTTCTATTTCTATCCTTTCAATAGAAGTAATAAGAGGTTCTACGATATCTCTATATGAATAAATTGTATAGAAGTCGCTTTATAACTATATATTTATTTTCCCTTTTTACCCCTAGTAGTTCTTAAGTAAATGAGGTAAATGCATAGAGGTTCATTCTTTTACAAAGTACTAGAAGTAGTTTAAGCTATATACGCTATAATTATAGCGCCTTATACGCTATGGCTACAGTAGCTAATACGCTATGGCTACGCTATAGCGTGCATATAGATAAGTAGGTAAATTGACAGTTAAGTGATTACTATAGATAACTGTGAAATTAGGACAAATATAATATGATAAAAGTAGTTTTCTCAATGTAAAGACTTATTGAGAATATTTATAATGATTATAGTTAAATAGAGAGAGATGGTAATTTAATTAATAGTATAATTAACTATTTCTTATTATTACTTATAGAGATATTAAGGTTTTTATATAGAAGGTTTATTTTATAATTCTAGTTATATTACTACAGTTCTAACTATACTACTATAGTTCTAACTATAGCTATGATATATAAATTACTATAGCTATAATATATAAAGAATTATAATTATAATATATATATATTAGTATAGTGTATAAGCTATTATAACTATAATGTATATCATATTACACCTATAATATATAAGCTAAAGTGTAGTATATATTATAATATAGCTATAACGTATTAGCTACTATAGCTATAGTATATAAAGTATTATAATTATAGTATATATAGTTTGAACTACTTCTAATATTCTATGAAAAAGTAAGCCTCTATATATTTACCTTATTTACCTAGGAACTACTAGGAGTAAAAGAGTAAAGTAAATATATATTTTTAAAGCGACCTTTGTACAATTTATTCATATAGAAATATTATAGAACTTCTTGTTACTTCTGTGAGAATAATGGAAATAGAAGATATTTATATATTAGAATAAATCAAATATTTCCCTAAGAGGTATATTTCACTAATATATAGCTTACTTATATAAAAACTTATAAAACTTAATAATACGCAAGAAGAGAAATATTATATAACGTTATAAAGTTCAAAGTTTATAAAAGTTAAAAGTAGAAAGACTTGTAAGATAGTATTTCTTAAAGTTGAGATATAACTTATTTAAATTTCACTAAGCCTTAAAGTCTAATTAAAATATCAGCTATATTATGTTCTATATTTATATGATATATAAAGAGGTTTTCTTTTTAATGAAACCTCTTTTAAAGTAATATTTTATATCTATATATTTTTTTTTTTTAGAAAGCTTAGGATCTTGAGCTAGCTTCTTTACTATAAAACTATTAATAAACTCTTTCGTTCTTAATATTTGAAGAATCCTGATCTTTGATTTATATAATTATAATTATAATATGGATAATTTCTTCTTTATAAATATCTAATAACACTATATATTTAATTCTATAAGTAGATAAGGTTATCATTCTTTTTTAATAGTAGAATCACTTATAATATTACTAATCTTTCCTAAATAGAAAATAAAAAAAGGAATAGACTTTCCATTATTTAGATTTCTTAACTGAACTAAATTAGTATATCTTATAATATTCTTAATAGAAAATATACGTTCATACTTATATGTAAGTTTGTATTCTTTATTATTATTTAGATAACTCTATATATAATTCAAAGTTGAAAAATAATATTTATTTAAGTTTTGAGTAAATTGAGAGTAGATTATGTTTATAAAAATAATATTGAGCTTTATTTTTAAAGCTAAATATAATAGAGCTCTTATTCCTTACTAAAACTCAAAGTATTAGATTTTGAAGCTGATTCCTTATTTTTGATTAACTTAGAACTATTATTTATAGGACTTTTAAATTTATAAATAGTTTATTTCAAATGTGCTTTAATAGTCTTCTTAGTATATTTCTTTACATTAGAAATAACTATTTTTCCTTCTTAGTTTATAGATAAATTATAAGCAAGAAAAGCAGAAAGTTCTTCTAAGTTATGAATTTGAATTTCTTATTTTAAAGAAATATATATATAATTAACCTTTCTTTAATTATTAGTAACTAGTAATATATTATTTACATAATAAGCTAAAATAACTATAGAAGGCTTCTTACTTTAAATAAAAACTACTCTATTATAAAGAGAATAATAAGTCCTCTTAAAGAAAAAATATATTCTAGATAATTATACTCAAGTTGAGAATGTTACTTCAGACTATATAATACTTTATTTGATAAATAATGAGAAATCCAGTTTTTATTATTTTTATAAATACTTAGATTTCTTTCTGGATTGAATTCTCAAGAATCCTTTTCTATATTAAGATACAATTTAGTTAATAGATAAGTATATAAAGATTGCTTAATCTTAGTATAAACAAATTCTATTGTCATATAAAATTATATTAAAACCTATTCTCTATACATAGAAAGAATTGTTATTGATTCCAACTTTAAGGCTTATAAGTAATACTAGAAACCTCTATGTCATCAATATTGAAATATTAATTATAGCCCTAAATTACTTATTTAGCTGCTTATATAATGTTTTTAGTTATATTATTTATTTTTAATTTATAAATCTATCCATTACTTGGAATATTAATATCTTTAATATTCATAGTAAATAGAAGTACAACTTTCTAATTATTTATAAATCTTATTTCTTCTTATTCTTTTATTATAGCTAGAATCTAGTTTCTATATTCAAGGGATTTAAATACTTAAGTAAAAGAAATAGGTTCCTCGATCTTATTAACTAATAAAATATAAGAAGCTTAATTATCTCTCTTAGTACTTTTCTATACTTTAATATAACTATTTAAATTAAAATAGTTTAAAAAAGTAAAAAAAGGCTTTTTTAAAAGCTTTGTAGTCTTTCTTAGTTTTGTCTAATATAGGTGGTAAATTCATATGTAGGTTAGACTTTCCCTGAATATCGTATTATTATTTTCAATATTTAATTCTAATATCTTATCATTTCTAGTTATTTCAATATTTGAATTTTCCTCTAGAATTATTCTAGTTATTTCTTAACCTTTAGTAGTAAGATTTATTAAAGAGGTATCATTATTATTATTATTATCATCTTAACCTATATTAGAAATAAAGTTTCGATAAAGCTCTCCCCAATTATTACTACGAAGTCGTCTACTACTATAGGGTTAAATATTAGAACTAGAGGTATAATTATCTATAATAATAAGTAATTTCATTACTATTCTAACTAGGTATAAGCTAGTATTAGTATGAATTCTGTAATCGGGTAAGATTTATAGGTTAACCTATATGTAGGGTAAAGAGCTTAGATAATATTCAAGGTATAGAGCAAAAGTAACTAAATATTAGAAATAGAATTATTTAGATCTAAAATAAGATTGTTATTGAGGCTAATTAGACCTATAATTATTAGAGTTCTCTTCTAAATTAATAGATAAAAATAAATCTATTTCTAAAGGATAAAAAGTACTTTCTAATGATTTTTATATCTTCAGACTATAGAGCTCTCTTTTGATTAGAGCTTTCAATTTTATAAGTATTATTCCTGTAAATTATGATAGTTTCTTTATAAGCTCTTATATCTAACGTTCTAGTACTAAGATTCTTTCTTTTATGATAGTAGAATTTACCCTATATTTTAATATTATTAGTATTAAGCTTTATTTTATTTTTAATTTATAAGAAGTCTTAAAAGTTATAGAATTATGAGGAGTTCTATTATATATATAGAAGCTATTCAGGTATCCCTCTATAAATAATAAGGTATATTTGAATAATAAATTGGATTTCCAACTTTATTAACTAGAATTCGTGTTATTCTTTCTATTAAACTATCAACTTTATAAATATAAAGAAATCTAATATTATAAATAATACGAGAATAAGAATAAATATCTTTTATTCTTTTATTAGTAAGTTTGTTACTTCTATTGATATTAAATTCTTTTATTCTTCTCTCATTATTATTATTATCTACTAATCTTTTAATTTAAGAAAGATGTCTGAAACTTCTTTAATTGAATTAACTTTCAATAGAAATCTCTAAGGAAACCTAGTTGATTTATTAATAGATAGAATAAATCTATTAAATCCATTATATATTATAGGAGTTATAAGTTTATAGAAATCTGAATGAATATGATTAGAATATTAAAGATTTTATCTTAGCTTTTTATTATTCTTATTAATATTATTAGTAAGGTTTCTTTTGATATAGACTTTATAAATAGAAAGAATATCTATTTTATTTATCATATAAGATAAATTTGAAGTATTATGTTTTTGACTAGTTATAGTCTTTATATTAGTATAATCTGAATAGTTACATAAAAGTTAATCTTTTTATAATATAATTATAGAAACAATAATATTATTTTATAGTGTGTCATACATTTAGCCCTCTATTTAGTTAGTAGCCTTATATAACGCTTAGTATAAAATCTCTATAATAAAAAAGGCCTAGTAATATACTATAGCCTATATATATCTCTATAAGTAAATATAGTAAAAAAGACTTAGTAGTATAATATTTACTTTGGATCTAGCCCCAACCTAGACAATTAGTATAAGTTATATAATAGTCTCTATAGTAGTAGCTTTGAAGTATTAAACTTACTATAGTAGTACTAATAATATTAATTCATACTAGCTAGAATGCCACTAGTATACTTTAATAATACTAGCCTTATAGATAAAAGAAAGTAATAGACTATATACTAGCCTTCTCTTTATCCTTTGAATATACATCAAGAGCTATTTTTAATATATTTAAGTCAATAGCTATCTTTATAATAATACTACTACCACTATTAATAATAGTAATAATAAGAATATAAACTACTCCTAACTACTACTTATTATTATATTTGACTCTTATAACTTAAATATCAATATTAATCTTATTAAGGCTATTAATAATTCTAAAGACTATAGCTACTTTTATAAAAGTCTAAATAAACTAGTATTATATAAAGGCGACTTTATTATTTTCCTTAGCTTTCTTAAGATCACTATAGTTAAATTCAACTCCTAAATATTATTAGCAGATAAGGCTATTAGTATAACTAAGAAGTATAAGATTAAAAAAATAAAAAGGAATCTAATATTTAAAAGTAAGATATTTAGTAATAATTCTAAATACTTTAAATATATATTAGAAGTAGTTTATTATATACTACTTTATCTTTCTTAAAGGATATATATATTGAAATCTATTTGCTATAATTATTAGCTAATAGTTAGGAAGGCTAAGATAACTTAAAGTTAGAGATATTATATTATATACCCTTAGTATAATATTATTATAATTCGAAGACTTAAAATAACTATAGCTATAGCGGTTAGTATAAAGTAGGTTGGGATATAGGTCCTAGCTGGGTGTTCAATATTCTCTATGCAAAGCGAAAGGCTTTAATATTATTTTATAAAATAGGAGTATTAAATTAATATAAATCAATTTTCTCAAATCTTATTATCAAAGTGGAATTCCTTTCTATATTATACAATATAGGTTTATTTTGTGAAAATGATATAATAAATATAATGTTAAGTTTATTCTGAGATGATAAATTAACTTCTGATTCTAAAACATAATAAATTTTCTTTCATATAAAGCTTTGATCTTTTAGAGATACCTTTGAACTTTCTATCATTATAACTATAAGGTTAGAAGTACTTCCCTATTTAATCTATCTTAAAACCTGCTTTATATTAAATTGAATAGATTTATCTTTAATTATATAAATAGTAGTAATTATATCTAAGTAAAGATAAAGCTTTTTGTAAATTTCTCTTTCAATTAAATCCCTAGATAAATTCTTAGAATTTTTAGTAAACTATTAATATATTAAAAAACCTAGAGTTTTATTTTTATTATTATGTCTTATTACAAAGGGCTTTAGATAATTCTTATACTTTTGAAAATATTGTCTTTTGTGGAAGGTATATTGAGATTTATATCTATAGAAATAAATCCTTCAGATTTGAAACTTTCTTTATCTTTAAATATCTTATTAACTATTTTATTATTTTCTCTAGTTCTAGCTGAAGTAGAATTAATAGATTCTGGTTTTCTTTTTCTAGATTCTTCCTTATTTCTATTACTATTTGTAGTTAGGATATTATTCTACTAATTTAGAGCTTTTCTAGAAAAACGTAGGTATAGTTTTTGTTAGTATAATTATATTTATTAAAATAATTCTTATAAAAGATCCCTTTTTAATTTTTTGTTTAGTTTCTTTAGTAATTCTAAGATTCTGCTTTTTCTAAATACTTTTAGTATATTTAAGTGATTTATTATTTCTTCTTTTAGATTTATCTAATAAATTAGAAAGTAAAGAATTTGAAGTATAGGTTTCTTTATTAGACCCAAGGCTTCAAATTCTAGAAGTAATAAAACCTTTACAATTAGACAGCAAACCATTTAAAATATATATTATGACTACTTACTTAGATAATTCTAATGGATTATAAGATAAATTACTAGTCAATTCTTCAATCTTATTTAGAACTTCTTCCATATTATTGAAATTATTCAAAGCAATATTAGAAATTCTTTATAAACTAATAATATATGAGTAAATCTTAAGAATCTGAAGGATTCTTATAAATACTTTAATATTTAATAAATATTTTTATTATTTTTAATAATTTAAAAAAAGCTATCTTTACAATAGAATTCTATATAATCTAGAGTCCTTTAGGTCTTACTTTTATACTAAGAAGTAATAGATTTAGTATTATTTATAAACATATTCTTACTAATAAGTAGAATCTTTATATAAATAGATCGAATCTTATAATTATTATTTTCTATCAATTTAGAAATGGTAATTTGTCTATAATTACTTACTTTTATTCAAATAAAGTAAACTATTGAAATATATATTTTTAAAGGGTATTTTTAATACGATATAAAAGTTTCATAGTATATAATATTAGAAGGTATGATATTGTCTAAAACGATTAAGACAAAAGATCCAAATCTCCCCTCTCTAATTAATATAAACATATAACTCAAAGAACAAATCTAAAAATCAGAAATCTAAATCTTAATATTTTCCTTCTCTTTCTTAAATAAACTTAATTGTTCCTTCTTATAAGATTCATTGAAAATCAAGGTAAAGTTCGAGATAGAAGAAGTGTTTTTCTTCTATATAAGCTAGTTCTTTAATTATTAAAAGAATTTGAAAATAAAGAGGAAATAAATTTGAAAGTAATTTGAAAAAATAGTCAATTAAGATAAGAATAAATCTCAAATATCTAAAGAATTAAAAGAAGCTGAAATAGGTAGAAAGACCGAGCTTTTAAATATTAAAATAACTTACTAAATAAGATTAATCTTTAATGAGAATAAAGTAATTCTAATAAAGTATTTAACCTCTATGAAAGTAGTAAAAAGATAGATATCTTTATGAATCTTATAATAATATTTAACTTTTACAAAAGAATAGAAAGGGTAATTTTCCAAAGAGTAAAATGAGGAGTTTTTAAATTGAGAAGAATTAGGTTTATAGTTTTAAAAAAAATAGATAAATAGATAAATAGGTGAATTAATAGTTAAATTATCCTTATGAATAATGGCGAAATTAGAAGAAATATAATATAATAAAAGTATGTTTCTTAGTATAAGGACTTGTTTAAGATATTTATAATAATAATAATTAAATAGAAGGAGAAATAGTAATTTAACTAATAGTATAATTAACTAACTCTAATTATCCTTTATAAAAATATTAAGATTCTTATATAAAGAGTTTATTTTAGAGTTTTAGCTATATTACTAGAATTCTAGCTATACTACTAGACTTCTAACTATAGTTATAATATATAAAGTATTATAACTATAATATATATTAGTTGTATTAAAGGTCTTGAATCTAATTAAAGTTATATACTTCTTGGGACTTTTTAAAAGAACTTATACCCAGTAGTTAGCTCTTATTTTATTTACCCTATAGATATTACTAGTTCTAAAGAACTATTTAAATAGAGGAAACCTTAAGTAGTAATAATATAATTAGTTAATATAATATCTAACAAATAGGGAAGGTATAAACTTATACCTATTATAGTTATTCTATGAAGGATTATATTATATAATATAAATACTAACTAGTTAGTAGTACCTATTACTAACTAGTAATAGTTACTAGTTATTAATAGTTAGTAGTAAGAACTACTAGTTAGTAGTAGTTATTACATTTAATTTATATAATCGGAAGGTATAAGGCTACTGGTTATACTTACCTACTATAGGATTTAAACCTATTATTCTTATAGTAATAGTGAGAGCTAGCTAGACGTTAAACTATTATATCAAGCAGGTAACTATAATATATATATTTTAGTATAATATATAAATTACTATAACTATAATATATTATATATTATAGCTACAATATATAGACTAAAGTATAGTATATACTATAGCATAGCTATAGCATATTAGCTACTATTACTATAATCCATAAGGCGTTATAACTAGAGTATATATAGCCTAAACTACTTCTAGTATTTGATAAAGAAATAAACCTCTATATATTTATGTTATTTACCTAAGAGCTACTAGGCGTAAAAAAATAAAATAGATATATATTGATAATGCGATTTGTATATAATCTATTCATAGAGAAATGTTATAGAACTTCTTATTACTTCTATTAGAAAAATGAAAATAGAAGTTCTTTATATATTAGAATGAATCTAATGATATTAAGTCTGAAACACTTTAAGATATATAGAAAAGGACGTTTAAGACTTATTCTAATATTATAGAATAGAAAGAATCTCCAAACGATAAATAACATTATTGAGAAGAAGAAGATTAAAGTATTACTGTTTTATTAAATAGAAGAATTTAACTAATATTTATAACATGTAGATAAATACTTATAGTAAGCAAAGAGAAGAAATGATTAAAGAATAGAAAGAAAAGGAAAATTAAAAGAATAACTATTTAAGAAATTGAAGAAAAATAAAGAATCATGATTAGACTAATACTAAATACTTTTATTAAGACAATGATTAAAGAAAGCTAAAAATATAGCTATAAATAGGAGACTAAGACAAAGTGTTTCTAGTTAATCTTAAGAAAAAGCTATTATTAACATAATTCCTTAAATTAAAAAGATTTTAAAACCAAGATCCCCTCAAAACTGTAGAGTAATTTAATAGGAGAAGATAACTAGATATTATCCAAAATTATAATAATTTCCTTCGAAAGTCATCGCAGATAACTTTATATATACTTTACTAAAATAATCATACTATCTCGAAATCATATTTATATACTTTATTATAATAAAGAAGTAGAATATGCTTTACTAGATGAGAAGTATTCCTAGGTCTTTTCTAATATAATAGATAATAATAATAAATTATTATTGATATATAGGGTAAAGGTAGATACTTCCCTTTTCTTATAATATCCTCAAGTCAATTACTTTGTATATTTTCTATGTTCCCTTATATTCTATTATATTATACTTATATTTTAGATGAAACATTACTTATTATAACTATATGAAAGATAAGCTATATAGAGAGTTATAATATAATTTTCTTTTCTATCAATTAAGAAAGTATAAATCTAATATTTTCCAGTTACTTCAGCATATTAATAATCTATAGAACTAGAACACCTCTTAGTTAACATACAAAGTCCATTAGTAGTTAAATTAAGACTTAGAATAATACTAATCATTAAACTCTTTAATACTACTAACATATAAGTATTTCTAAAAGAATTAATCCTTTTAAATATAGTCTACAAAACTACTATCTCTATAATAAAGAGTTTAGTTATAGTAATAATCTTAAAATCGTTAAACCCTTTTTCCCTTTTTACTTTTAACTTTTCTTTTATAGTAATTTTGATATTTAAATTCCTCATTTCTAAGGAAATTAGGAAATTCACCTTTTACTTTAGAACTTTATTTAATAGTTTCGTAGTCTCATTAATATTACTTTCAATATTATTCAGATATATCTCCTAGTTTAACTAGTCTTAGTATTTACCCGTTTTACTATAAGTTATATAAGTAATATCTTTAGATAGATACTTACTTTATATATGGAACCCTATAATCCTGAGTCTTTATAATTAGAATTGAGAAATTATAGAAATATATTCTATTTACATTAGAACTGAATAGTAATCCATTATTATTGAAACTAATGTACAAAGAAAACAGATTAAAAAAGAAGCATGGAAAGTAAGTACTATTATAAAGCTAATATAAAGATAGAAAGATAGTAGGATTATCTTTAAGACTATATAGAATAAACCTGATATATTATTTAAGTAAGTATTAAATATTATACAAATCTTTACTATTTGTACATCCTCTCAGAATACTGATATTAACTAAAAGCCCTTAGCTTCTCAACAAATCCTTAATATATAATTAATGTACAGTAATTCCAATTTCACAAAGTAAATAGAATTTAGTAAATCTATCTAAAATACATAGTAGAAGTTCTAGCTAGTAAACTAGCCTCCAATTTCTATTTCTAACTTTAAAAATACTAGAATAATACTAGTTCTCAATTTAGTTAATGAATTAAATTGGCTAATTACTATTAAACTTAATGGAATATCAATAAATAAATAAAAAGCTAAAACAAACTAATCTATTATTACCTATATATATATATATATATATATCAGTACAAGCTAATTTCCCAAGTAATTCAAGCAATAATAATTAGTCTTTACTAAAGTAGGCTTTATCTCTTAGTAAATAGTATAATTATAAAGTACTTTACAGATTTGTATATAAATATTATTTATAATGATAAATACCTAAAGCTAAATTCCTCTATCTTTCTTATAAATATTTCATAAATTCTCTTCAAGCCTATATAAGGTAGATATCTAAAAATGAGAGAAGCCTAAGGAAATTACTATATCTGTATTAAAGAAGAATCTTTCCTTAGTAAACCTAACTTTATAAAGTATGATAATATTATTATAAATACTACTAATAGTATAAGTCTCTTTAGAAGATATTTAGTAGTAATTATATATTTCTATTTTACTTATTATATTAACTCTGAGATCTGTTAGAATATTACTGATAAGAGAATCTTTATTTTCCCTGGAATAATATAGGAAGAATTCTCTAATCATAGTAATAGATAATATACATAAGTGATATAGGTTATTATTTAAAGAAGAAATATCAGAAATATGAAAATAAATATTAGGGATAAGTACAGCTAGGAGAAGATTAATTGCTAAGATTTTACTACTATATCTAGTATTTTTATAAAACTACATTTCCAAGATTATATCAGTATAACAAGTTATATAAATTCCTTATCTTTTATATTTACTTATTTTAAATGTATCAAGACCTACTTCTTTCTCCTCTATACTTTTCTTAATGAGTTAATTTATTTATTAATAGCATTCTCTTAAGTTCCTAAATACTTAGAATTACTTGACCAAAGTTACTTATTAGGCTAAAGGCTTTTGATAATAAATAATTATTATACATAATATAGAAAGCTTAATATTTTCATAGATCTTTATAGGGATTTCTTAGTATTAATTACTGGGATTTCCTATTAGAAACTACTAGGACTTACGATAGAAAGTGACTAGGATTTACTATAGGACTTCTCTAGGATCTCCTATTAGATTTCCTAAAGAATATCTAGAAAGGATATTTTGGAACTCTAAGTAGATTCCTTATAAAACTAGAAGACTTATTAGCTTTTACATTCTTTTCTTACTATTATTAAAGTATAATAGTTTATATTTATTAAAGTATTTCTATTTTATGATTTATAGTCTAATATTTCTAAAGTAACTATATCTATATATAATTCTATTTTCTTGGCTTTGTATAGCTAGAAGACATTATATAGATAATTCTGTTAATATTCTAGAGCAAAAAGGATATTAATCTATTGCTTCTAGACCTTTCAGGTTTGAAAGAATATGACTATTTAATATATAAAATAATTTACGGATTTTAGTTAAAATAAAACTAATACTAAAAGTTTATATTAAGAGCCTTATTGGAACTTTTAATAAGTTATATTTAAAGTAACGTTTTAAATCAGAATTTCCTTTAAAAAGGTCTCTATAACTTCAACTATAAACTTAATAAAAAAGAATTCTTTAATAGATTGTAGTTATATTGAAAGTCTTGAATCTATTTAAAGTTATTAATCTCTTAGGACTTTTTAAAGAAAGCTATACGTAATAGCTAGTTCTTACTCTATAGACTTTATAGATATTACTAATACAAAGAGAATATTTAATTAAAGGAATCCTTATGTAATAAATATAAATAGTTAATATAAATAGTTAATATAATAAGTAATAAGTAGGGAAATATAAGCAAATTTATTATAGTTATCGTCTAAGGATTATAGCAAGTTATATAATACTACTACTATCTAGCTAGTAGTATTTATCGCTAGCTATTAATAATCACTAGCTATTAAGAGTTATGAGTAAAACCTAATAGCTAGTAATAGTTACTATATATAGTATATATAGTTAGAAGGTATATAGCTACTAGTTGTATTTACTTACTATAGGATTTAAACCTATCACTTTTACTATAGAATAGTAGACGCTAGCTAGATATTAATCTACTATATGAAGCGGGTAAATTCTTTAATAGTAATATTAAAAGGTTTATATTTAAAACAATATAGATAAGTTTTAAATAGATTTAAAGTAATACTACTAAGTTTGTAGAATAACGAAAAGGTATATTTATTAGGCAAAGTAATAATAAGAAAATAGATAAGATTACTCAATAGGTTTATAGTATATGAAATATTGAGTAAGTAGATATATCAAACTTTAAAGAAAGGCTAAAGAATCTTAACTAAATCTAAACTTTAGTTTATTCTTATTATATGTAATTAGGGGGTAAGGTCTAGTATATATTATATATAATTAAATATAACTATATATATTATATAAAGTTCTATTTTAAATAGTTTAAATAAAATAAGATTTATAGAGATAGTACTAATACCTAAGATTTAACTAGTATAAATTCTACTTCTTAAGTATATTTTTCTTAATATACCCCTTTAGTCTAAATAGTTCTATTTAATAACTAGTCTTTTCAAATAATACTAATTAAATTTTCTATTTATATTTTATAAGAAATTCGTTTTATTATCTTATTATCCTTATTAAACTTCTATTTTTATAATAAGAAGGATAATACTATTAATAAGTTATTTAGGTGGGTTTTATTAACTAGAAAGTACTTCTAATACTTCTAAGGTTTTATTTAACCTTATTATTATTATAATTTAGGATTTATGGATTCTAACTAGTTATTCGAAGTATTATTAGGATCTTTGAATACTAGAAGTTCTTTTTAAAACTTTTTATCTTATTATAACTTTAAGTAGTTTAATTAGTCTATTTTATTAATTTAAATCATTAAAGTATTAAATACGTAGGTCTAAAAAAGCCTTTTAAAACTATTAGCTATAAAGTCTTTTAAAAATATATATTTAATCTTAAAGGTTTTTATATAGCTTCGTATTATAATTAGTAGTTATAGATATCTATATATTATAGTTTTATATATAATTATATTATTTTAATAGTTATTAAATATATTATTTACTAGTTATTATATTAGAATTAGATAGTAGGGTGAGGTTTATATATCTTATTTCTATTAAAAATATTTATTATAAGGTTTATTTAGAATATACAGATGAAATAACTAGTAAAGGTAGCTCTTTAAGTAGTTTAAAATAGTATTAAAAGCTCTACTTTAGTTATTAAAATAGTAATAATATCTAATTTAGTAACTTATTATATAATTAGACTTTTAAAAAGATATATAGTAGATATTTAAAAGTTCTTCTAATTATCATTATTATCTATAAAGCTAATATCTAAAATAATTTTAGAGCTATTATATAAATTACTCACTTTATAGTTAAACTTAAGGTAGAAACTCTTTATTTTATTATCATATTATATTATTTATTTAATTTCTATATAGTAGTTATCTCAGAGGCTTTAGTTGACGTATGATAATTAGCTTGCTATATAAGTAATCTCTAGTCTTACTATAGTTATAGTATAATTAATAAAGTTGATATCTTATTAGTGGTATTAAATCTTTATATAAGAGGTTCAATTATATTATAAGAAGAGCTTTTTAGTTTTTAGAGGGATTTTAAAGTATTTAATATTATTAGTTTACATCTAGTAAATATTATAATCGATTGATTATATAAATAGTATATAATTAGTTATCTCTATTTGTAATATCTATATCTAGGTTGTAGTATATACATATATATATTATATACTATAAGGATAAATCTATATAATAATCTTTTTATTCTTATTAGCTTATGTAAATAAGTTAACTACTTAGTTACTTATTATTATAATTCTAACTATTTTAGTATTATATTTAACCTAATACTAGTAATACTCTCTCTTATAGTAAGAATATATTAAATATTAAAATTAGTATAAAATGTAAAAGTAATATAAAATATAAAAATCGTATAAAATATAGAATAAATAAAAGTTACCTCTAATTATATAAATCTTTTTAGTTACACTAAAGACTATAAGAATACTACAAATAGTATTTCTCTATAGAGATATATTTTTATTTAATATTATATTAAATATTTCAAATTCTTATTATCATATATTTGTCTCTCTCTTTATTACTTTCTTCTTATTATCTTATATACCTTCTTTTTACTGTTATCTCTTCTTCTTATTACTATTAAAAATTCTTATAATTTATCTTTTTATCTATATTATTACTTTATTTATTATTATAAACGTTTTAAAAACTTAGTAATTAGATCCCTTTGTTTATAAGATTATCTTTATTATTATTCTAATAGATCTTCAAGATCTCCCTTTATTTATAGAATTATTAAAATACTATAATATTAATTATTAAATTTTTCTCTTGAATAATACCTAATTTAACAAGATACTTATAACAAGAATAAGAATTAATATAAACTACTATTAGTATTATTAGTACCCTTAAATATTTAGTTATTTATTTAAAAAATAATAGAAACTATAGATTTTATATTAACTCTTAATATATACAGAAAATTCTAAAATCTAATATATTTTATATAATTATTTTTAATTTAATAGAAAGAAAGTAGATAGTACTACTGTTAAGCTGAAAAATATTATTATCCTTATTACTTTTCTCTCTTCTGAAAATAATACTAAATCCTAATTTAAATATTATATCTTTGTTATTAATATAAAATCTTTTAACAAAAATATAAAACTCTATCTCCTTAATATTAATAAAGATAAACATTAGGTTTTACTCTAAATTATTTATCTATTATATAAAGTACTTATTAAGTCTCTTAATATCTTCTTCTATTAAATCTTAGTATAAAATATAATAAAAAGATAAAATATACTTCTAATTAGTATATAGGAACTATATATATTCTATATACGTATTATCTAATATATACTAACTTTACTTTACTAGGAATATAATTAATAGGTTTAATCTTCCTACTTTAGCTTTTTTAAATAAGGATTATATTACTATTATCTTTAAAAGCTATTATACTTCTATTAAAAATAAAGAACTTATTATCTATTAGTATTAATTTTATTTTTCTATAAATCCTATTTATTAGAACTCTTCTTTCTCTTCATTATTAAATTTACATAAGTAGAAACTAAAGATATTATCTATCGATATACTTATAATATTAAAATATAAGTTATCATTCTAGAGATTATAAGATATAGGTTATATAATAGAATTTCTATCCTTAATCTCTCCTTATAATAATTAGAATATATCATATATTAATATAGATCTAACTTTATAAAACTATATAATAACTAGATAATAATAATAATTATACTTTCTAAGTATACTTATTATAAACCAATAAGTAGTTTTACTAAAATAAGGTAATTTAATAATATTTCTATTTATATATATATTTCAGTCATATTATAAAAAATACATTTTAATAGAAATATTAGAGTATAGTATTACTAATAGTATTAATATAAAGTAATAGGTAACCTATTATATTACTGATAATTATATAAAAATATTAGTTTTCCCCAAATTATTAAATCTCTTAATAACTCATTATAACTCTTTATATAATATTTTATTAATATTTCTAATCTTATTAATAAATCTAAAGCTAAAGATCCTTATTTATTTATATTTTGAAATATCGAAATATTCATAACGTAATATTCTTTTACTAAGAAGGTTTCTTACTCCTTAGTATATAACTCTTTAAAGGACTTACCTAATATTATAATAGAACTATATTAATATAAATCAGTAGTTATAGCTAGTACTCCTACTTCCTACATTATAAAATAAATATTATAATATATAGTATTAGAAAAACTAATTTTTTATAATAAGAATATTATTCTTAGATAGTTATCTTTATTATTTTAAGTTTTCTTTAAGTATTATTACTATAATTATCTTTTCAAATAGAACCTCTTCTTTAACCTTATTATTATTAAAACTCTTATTATTACTCTTTTCAACTTAAAATTAATAGTATAATTTAATTATTATTATTTAGAAAGTATTCAACCTTATTTCTATCTCTATTGTATATATCTCCCTATTAATTAAAATAAATCTAAAAAGTCTAATCTAGCCTTCATACTCCTAGTGAATATACATATCTAATTATAATAAGAATTACTATATGGATATTATAAAAGAACTATTATATATATTTAAAATATCTAAAACTTAGTATTATATATAAATCTTATATACTTCTTCTATTACTCTATAGCTAATTACTATATATCTTATTATATCTAGAAATAGTAATTATTTTATATTCAAATATAAATATATTTTAAAATAAAAAAGAATTAATATAAAACTATTGAAACTACTAGTATTATTAACTATTTAAATAATATTCTAGGGTATTTTATCTCTTAATATTTCTAATACTTTATAATATATTATCTTTTAAACCTTCCATAAAAATATATATAATTATTTAATTTTATTAATACTACTATAAGTTCTAATTAATATAATCTTTACTTTACTACTTATATTATTAGTCTTTCTTTTGAAGGTTTTAATAATAAAGTAATATCATATATTAATAAGAATTCTATCTAGGGGATTTTAATATATATTAATTTAATATACTTTTAGTATATACTTAATATTTTCTATAGAGTTATTCTTTATGAACCTTATAGCTATAAACATTATTAATATATTAACTATATATAGTATAAACTTATTATTATTAAAATTATATAATACTAATAATAATCTCTATATTAAACTTATAGTTATCTTTAAAACTAAGATTTAAGTTAATATAGTATTTTACTATTTATTTAATATTAATAGTAGTTTTTTATAATTATCATAATCTTACTAGTAGGTATAGCTTAGCTTATTCTACTAAAGATATTATTTAGTTTTTAGATATTAGAGTAGTTAAATCTCTTATAGAATTATTATATTTCTATTTTTATAAAGCAATTCATAGTTTATTATAAAGATCTTTTTAGGTTAAGAATTATAAGTATTTATTATATTTCTCTATAAGTAAAAATCCGTTTTCCTACTTAATCTTATTATTGAAATTATCAAGGTAGATTGAGAATTAATTTATATTAAAAAGATTAAAGGGAAATAGGATAACTATTAATATAGTATTCAAATTAATATTTCTAAAGACATAAATATTCAAACTATACTAAAACTTATGATATCTTACTTATTTCTAAACCTTATATTTATTTCTAAAGTGGTTTTATTAGAATAGATATTAAATATAATCTTTTAGAAAGCTTTTAATTATTATATATTTTCTATTAGTAACCTTCTTATTTTTATATCTAGGAAGAAACTGTTAAATATAACTTTAGAAAGCTTTAAAGTTAAAAAAACCTCTAATCTAACTACTATTATAGAATAATAATAAGTATAATTCTAAAGAATCTCTATAAACTTCCTAGGATTAATTATTCTGTTTTTATTACTTATAATTATAAAGTAGATTACTATAAAGTCTTTATTTAATATCTTACTTATATTATCATATAATATCTCTATAGTTACCTCTATTAGTATAATATTATTATAATATATAGTTATTTCTATTACTAACTCTATATTAATAATAAATACTTTTATAAAGTATAATACTATAATTTTCTATTCTTCAGTAGTATACTTTATTAACTAATACCTCATTACTAGTTTTAAATATATTTAATATTCATTATATATATCTCTACTCTAGGATGTCTTATAAAGTAGTCTTAAAAAATTACTATTACCTAATTAATATAGAAATCAATATAATTACTAATAATTACAATATTAGCTATACTTTTAGCTATTATATATATAGTCAACTAGAAATTAGTGATAATTTATATTATCATTATTTTTTATTTAGAATATTATTATTAACTTCTAAAGATTTCTATAATCTATTTATATAACTTTTAGTAGTTAGTTTTACCTTATTGATAAGATTATAGAAGATATTAACTATATTATATACTTAGCGTATAATTATATATATCTCCTACTAGCTTTCTCTTATAAATCCTAAGAATTAAAATAGATATATCTAAATAGGTTAATCCTTATTATTTTTACTTTAAATATTTTAACTATATTAACATAGCTATAATCTTTAGTAAATATCTCAAAGTTTATATTTTTCTATTTTATATAGTAATCATAATAAATAGTAGGAACTTCGAATTTATTCCTAATTATAATAACTATTTAGATAATTAAGAAGTTATTTTAGATTAGTATAATTAATATTTTATAGTATATATATATTTATCTTATTAATATATTATTAACTATTCTTCCTATAGAATCCTATCTAATATTATAAATAATATATTTAGTAATAAATATTTATATTATATCCTTGAAAATATTATAGTCCTTATTTATATACTTAATAATTAATTAGTATATCTTATTGTATAATATTTTAACCTTCTTATAAAATTAGCTGAAGGATAATATACTATTTGAAGAATATCTAGTAACTTCTTTTAAAATATATATAAAGCTTTAGAAATCTCTATAATTCTACTTATTACTATTCTTTCTACTTAGGATTATTTCCTATAATAAAACTCTATATAAATATAATTATCTCAATATTTAATTTAACTAGTTATAAACTTAGTATTAATATACTCCTAGTAGTTACTATTAATAGTATTATTTATACTAGAATTATCTCTATTTCTTTAGCTTTCTAGAATAGAAAGTTAACATTTCTTAATAAGTATAAACCTTCTAATTTTTAAGGATTACTTAATATATCTTAAGTTCTTTTTAATCCCTTATCTTAAGTAGTGATAATTCTTCTAGTTAACTTTAATACTTTCTTCTATGTATTAAATTAGTATATTCTTATTAAATATTTCTACTAATTCTTCTTTTATAATCTCTTTACTTATAAGAAAATATACTTTTCTACTAATTAGATAAGTTTTAAATAATTATAATATCCTTCTTTTTATTATAATAGTATATATGTTTTCTTAATCTTAGAAAGCCCTTTAGTATATATTTTATAAATCCTTAAAGTAGAAGTCTTATTCTTTCTATATTTATATGTAATTATAAATATATATATTATTAATATTTATATTTCTATTAGAAAGTATAACTTATTCTCCTTATTGATTAAATATAGCTTTCTCATATATGCTTATTAGTTTGTTTATTTTAGTGTATTAAAATACTTTTTTATATTTATTGGTATAGGCTATTATATTCTAATTATTTTATATTTCTCTAGAATTATTAATAAATTTTAGTAAATAAGATATCATTTAAAGTAATAAGTTAGGGGAATATCTATAGTTAGTATAGTTTTACTATACTTTAATTATAAGTTTTTCTCTAAAAGTTATAATTTTAAAAGTATATATATTTATTAGATAAATTATAACTACTAAGTAGAAGTTGTCTTCTAGTAAAACTCTATATATATCTTCTAATTAGGATTCTTAAAAATCCCTTAAAGTAAACTTAGTCTAGTAATAATACTTAATAATATACTAAATAATATATATAAGTAGGTATAATTAGTTAGGAATAAGAAGAATATTAAAGTTAGTATAATTATCAAACTAATCCTTTTAATTATAACTATATAAATATACTATTAGTAGTAAATAGAGATAATAAGAGATAAAAACTAAGTACTACGAGTTATTATTATATAACTATTAGTATTTAGAATAATACATCTTCTTAGTATCCTATAAAAAGTAGTTTGAAAAATAATAACTACTGCACTTATTAAATAAATAGTAATATCTATCCTTTAAGTTAATATATAGTAATCCTTTTTTATACTATCTCTTATTACTATCTTTCTTCCTTATATTTTAAATCTTATTATTAGCTATTAAATATCTTTTCTTCTTAATCTTCTTTTTGATAACTATATTTAGCTAGATAGTAGTATACCTTAGTATCTATTTAATTCTTCTTATTTCCTCTCATAAATAACATTTATTAATCTTCTTATATAAGCAATATGTGAGTAAATATTCAAATCAGTAAATATTTAGAGAATATTTAGGAATAGGAAAAATGAATCATAATCTTATAATACTTTTAGCTTTAATATTACTTATTATAATTCTATAAACCTACTAGTTTTCTAGATATCCTTATAGGATACTTACTATGAATATATATTATATAGAAAGAATATATTTTGAATATAGTTATTATTTTTATATTACCAGCCTCTCTATATTACTTCCTAAGATCTCCTTAATAAATAAAATAAAGCTTATTTTTAGGATTTCTTTTCTTATTAGTATAACCTTTAGCACTAATGTAATTACTAAAGATTTAATACTAAAGTTTGGATTACTTATAGTTTTTAAATTATTATTATTAGCGGAAGGTTTATTACAATCTTATAATTATTAAGTTAATCTCTTCTTATTTCTCTATTTACTAAATATATATAAGATATTAAGAAATAATACTATAAAATAACATTTTACTATAAATCTTTCTTTCTTACTTATATTAATCTTATTATATTTATTATTATACTTTTACTTTAATAAGTTAGTCGAAATCTTAATTATTAGTTTTTATTATAATAGATATAAAGAATATTATATTAATAAATTATTATAAGTTTGCCTTCTTTCCCTATTTTTACTATATAGGCTTCTAGAAGTTATATTAGTATTTTAGGGTAATATATAGTTATAATAACTTTAAATCTATCTATTTCTTTAATATAAAGTTCTAGAAACTTTCTTAAGAAGTATGATAATCTTATTTCTTTAGATTATTCTTGACTAATCTATAGTTAAATAGTAATAAATAGTACTAATAATAGTAAAATACTATTAATTAGTATTAATTTATAATTAGTAAAGATTATAATTAACTAATCATATAAGTAGCATATAACTAGTTATCTCTATTTATAATATTTATATATAGGTTATAGTATATATATATATACTATATACTATAGTGATAAATCTATATAATAATCCTTCTATTCTCATTAGCCTAAATAAGTAGGTTAACTACTTAGTTACCTATTGCTATAACTTTAGCTACCTTAGTACTATATTTAATCCGATAGCTCCTTAGAAAGATTAATTTTGACTTATAGTAGTCTAAAGTTTAAATCTCGTATGAAATACTCTTTTATAAAAATTAGAAATAACTTAAAGTTCTAATTTATAAAAGCTTTAGTAGATCTAAGATTCTAATTTATAAAAGTCTTAGTAGACTTAAAAGCTAGTTTATAAAAAGTCTTAATAGATTTAAAAACTAGTTTATATAATGTCTTAGTAGATTTAAAATATAAAAAGCTTTTAGCTTCTACTATTTAATTATCTTTTTTATTAGTCTAATAATAAGCTTATTATTCTAATTAATATAATCTCTTTATAAGTATATCTAATATTAAATTAATTAATTAATAAGAGGAATTAATTAGTTAGTTAAAATAAGTATAAAAGGAATAAGCTATAGAGCTTCATAAAAGTAATTAAGAAAGGATTTATATAAATAGATAAATATAGGGAAGTTTAAGATTAGTTAATATAGTTTCTAGTATAGTTTAAATAAGTATTAATAAAGATATAGATATTAATATTAATAATAAGTATAGATAGCGATAGAATATAAAAAGAGAGATTAATTTAAAGCTAGATTTATAATTTGTTAAATTAGTAATAAGTAATTAGTAAAAAGTTAAGAGGAATTAGCAATTCTTAATTATTAAAGAAGAAGTTATTGAGAATAATATCTGAAAATAGTATTAATATTAATATAAATAGTAATAATAATAAGAAGTTCGGGCTTTATAAGAAGTAGGGAACTTCGTAGTATTAATATCTAAATAGAATTTATTTTTAGAAAGATTAACCTTATATCATATAGAGCTTTCAGCTCTACTACGCTTAGGCTACTAAGTAGTCTATTTACTAAGTATTCTAATATTATAATTTGATTAATTTAGAGTATAAATGAATAAAGTAGTATAACCTTAAATCTAATAATTGATTTTCTATAATAAATAGAAAATATAGGGTTATGAGAGTAAAAGAGAATACTTAAGCCCTTAAATACCTAAAATGGGTTATTAGGATAAATATGAGTAATAGCTAAATAGCTAGAACTCTAACAATAATTAAGCTTACTAATCCCCTATTTAATTATTTTAGAATCTCCCTAATATTAAGAAGAATATTATAAGTATACCTTACGCCTTACTTCTACTACCCTTTTTAATAATACTTTAACTAAATATACTATTAACCTTATAAACCTATATAATAAAAATATAAAATATAGTAGAAGTTTATATAATATATTTAAGATTAAAATCTATATCTTTTATAATTACTACTTTAAGTTTAATATCTCATATTATATATAAACTAATATATTCTTAATTATACTAAAAAGTCAAACCCTTAAATATTACTTTAAATATCTAAATAATCCTAACCTCAACCTATAGTTTAAATAGATAACTTACTATATTAAAAACTACTTTAAAAATAATAAATATTAATAGCTATATCTTTCTAATTAGTAAAATACTATATTTTAAAGTATTATAACTAAGAACCCTAAGAAGAATAAAAAGAAAGCTCTTAAGGTTTTTATACTTAAGCTTATATATTTCTAGAAAGCTTTCCCGCTAAACTTCTATATAAATATAATATTCTAATTCTAATTTGAAAATATATATTATAGTATATTTAAATACTAGTTAGCCTTCTTCAGCTTTATAATAATATCCCAGAACTTCTACAACTAGTTAAAACTAATTATAAATAATACTATATCAATTCAAAAATTATAATATATTCAGAATAGTAGAAATAATAACTAAAGGGAAATTAACAATTAATCTTAAATTAACTATATATATAACTCTCTTTAAGAATACTTCTAAAGCGCTATACTATATAATACTTAATTCCCTATATATATAACTTTACAAAACTTATAACTACTTATTCTAAATAATACTTATTCTCTCTATCTAACTATATATAGCTATTTAACTAAGAAATACTATATATATAGTAAAATAGATTCCTAGTCTATAAAGTATACCTTTAAAGAGAAACACTTTTTCTTTAATTAATATAAATTAAATACTAACCCTAAGGCGCACTCTATAATAACATATTAAACTTTCCTTATAAATTACAATAGTATCAATATTCTAAATAGTAACCTTAAGAACCCCTCTTAAGATTACAAACCTAATAATACTATTACATAATACCAAATATAATATAATTTTAAAAATAAAACTACTACTTCTTCTAAATAGGTTTTAATATTATTCTTTAGTAAAACCCCTATTACTTTCAATAGAAGTAGAATTACAAAACTCCTACAAAACGAAGTAATATTCTATACTTTTACTTAAAGTAGTATTTCTAATAATAGAATTACTAAGAAAAGCAACACTATAACCCCTATATCTATATTTATATTTGAAAGCTACTACTTAAATACTATTTTTCAAAATATCCTATTGAATTTAATATTATTAGCTTCTTAACTACTAAGTATTCTTAGTTTATTATATTTAAGCAGACTATTAACCCCTCTATAATCCTTATATTTCTATGAAGTAAACTAGTAATTAGATACTTTAGTAGAATCCCTCTAACTACTATATTTAGTATAATTAATATACTTATACCTCTTAGTATTATTATACTTTATATAATATTATATAATACTCCTTTCTTATTCTATTTTATAAATATAGATTAACTTAATATTATATTTAATTATATTTATAACTAGTTCTATTAAAGTAAGAAAGTTATACTAATTATTTGAAAATAGAGGTATCTATAGATATTCCTTAATAAAGAGAGAATAATTACTTCTATATACCTCACAGAGATAGAAACATAGAATCTTTACTATTATTCTAAATATCTAGCTATTATATACTTCTATTATATCCTTAATAAAACGGGATATTTAATTAAATATCACACTTTTAAAATACTTAAGAAATATTATTACTAATATTAAATATATAGTATAACTTCTTTATACTTTTATTTTACTATTTATAGTAATATTAACTTTAACTTTAAAATTATTATTAATATTATCTATCTTAATAGCTACCTTATACTATATATTATTAATACTATAATAATATTTAATACTATTTAATTTTGATTAAACATCTTAGTAGAAATAATATAGGAAGCTTTTAAAATATACTAAATTAATTTATACTAAAGCCTTCCTAATTTTATTACTATTAATACATGGATAATATTTCAATCTAAAGATTTCAGATTAGAAATAAAAACAATAAGATTAATAGTCTATATTATTCTAATTAAAATATATAATAATATTAGTAAAGTTAAATAATACTATATACTTCTCTATTATATATATAAGATTTATTATAATAAAATACTTACTACTACTTAAGAAATATCTTTTTGAATAATATATAAAGTAATTAATAATACCACTAAGCTAAATAGCCTTATATTTACTTTATTTATTTTTAGAATATACTACTATTTTATAGAAGCTTTAACTCTCTCTCTAGATATTATTACTTAGGTTTATATTATATATAAAACTACTAAAGAAGTCTACTAAATATATACTAAATATATTATTAATACTACTTTAATAATATATAATAATTTAAATATCTTATATATTATAACTTTTCTACTCTAATCTTTTATATATATATAATAATAAGAAAATAATTAGTAAAACCTATAATACCTCCTTATTATATATAATAAAATATATATTCTTAAATTCCCTTATAATCTTTGAAAGTTTTAAT
>AMCV02000042.1:178403-192271 GCA_000350065.2 Colletotrichum orbiculare MAFF 240422 | reverse complement strand
TTAAGTAGAATAATAAATATTATTTAAATATTATTAAGATAGAAGGATATAGATTACTAAAAGTACTATTTTTTATATAGATAGATAGGTATTAAGGTATATAGTAAAAAGAAAAAGGTATTAGTATTAGTTATATTATACTATAAGGTATATAGTAATTATATATACTACTATATATATAGTAGTATACTTTCTGTATCTTATTAGTAATAAGTATTAAATACCTAATACTAACTATAGTTAATCGCATAGTAATTAGTAAGTAATTATTATATTATAGATCTAGAGTCTTATATAACGCTTTATACTATATGAAAAAGAATAATAATAATAAATAACTAGAATACTACTTTATATTTATGAAGTAAGATTGTATATAGTATGCGTTACCCTCTAGATAAATTAATATTATTATATAAACTTAGAGTAACTTAATTTAAATAATACTTTTATCAGTAAGTACTAAAATATACTTTATGACTTTATTAAAACTTATAGGTTTACTAGGAATAGATCTATATTTATAAATATTAATTATACTAATAAAAGAAATATTATATATAAAGTATTATAAAGAAGTTATTTAAAGTTAAACTAAAAAGATAGATTAGATATTTAGTAAATAATAGTTTAAATATATTATTTTTATAAGATTTAAATCTCAACTTTCTACAATGTTATTATTATTTAAGATATTAAACTTCATAAAATAGAGCTTTATTTAAAGTGAGATTTATATATAGTATTTACAAAAAGAGTTATAAAGGTACTAGTTAAAGTAATTATTAGGTTAAATGTAGTACTAAAATAGCTAAAGCTTTACTAGTAGGTAACTAAATAGTCGACCTACTTATTTAGACTAATAAGAGCAAAGAATTTATTATATAGATATATCTCTATAATATATAGTATATATATATATATATATATATATACACTATCATATAGATATAGATATTCTAAATAGAGATAGCTAGTTATATATTATTTATATAATTTATTCATTATAATATTTACTAGTTATAAGCTAATACTAATTAGTAATATTTTACTACTATTAGTATTATTTACTACTATTTAACTATAGATTAATTGGGAATAATCTAAAGAAATAAAATCATAATACTTTTTAAAGAAGTTTCTAGAAACCTATATAATAGAAATAGATAAATATAAAATTGTTATAATTATATATTATTTTAAGATATTAATATAACTCATAGAAGTCAATATAATGAAAATAGGGAAGAAAGGTAAACTTATAATAACTTATTAATTCAATATTATTTATATCTATTATATAACATACCAATGATTACAATTTCTACTAACTCACTAAAATAAGAGTATAATAATAGATCTAATAGAACTAATATAAATCAAAAAGATAGATTTCTCATAAATTACTATCTCTTACTACTATCTCCTAATATTCTATATATATTTGATAAGTAGGGAGATGATAAGGAATTAACTTAATAATTATTGTACTATAATAAACCTTCCCTCAATAGTAATAATCTAAAAACTAAAGGTTATCTAATCTTTAGAATTTAGACTATAGTGTCTAGTTAAGTTTGAAATATTATATTAATAAAAAAAGGAAATTTAAAAAAGGAGCCTTATTTTATTTCACAAGAAGATCTGAAGAAGTTATATAAAGAAGCTAGTAATATAGAATGGTAATAGATATCTTTATGATATTTCCCCTCTATATAATATATATCTATAGTAAGTATTCCATAAGGATATTGAGAAAACTAATAAATCCATAATCTTATAATAAATAATACTAAAATTAAAAATATTATTAAGTTGTCATCTACTACTTGTATCGCTTAGTATTTCCCACATATTTACTTATATCCTAATATGATAAAAGATCAATTAATATTACTTACTAATAATATAAGAACTTTTAAACAGATTTCTAGATATTGAGCTATTTAGCTAAATATAGCTATTTTATATTTCAAAACTCTAAAAAAGAAGATATTTAATAATTAATAGTAAGACTTAAGGCATAAAGAAGAAGAATAATTATAAGAGATAGTATAAAAAGAGAGTAATTTATATTGACTAGATAAGATAGATATTACTACCTATTTAATAGGTATAAGGGCTCTTATTTTGAAATCTATCTTTTATAAAATATTTAAAAAGTACTACTCTATATATTAGTAAATACATATAATAATAACTTATAATACTTAGTTTCTATTTCCCGTTATCACTATTTATTACTAATAGTATATTTATATAGCTATACGATATAGCTATAGCTAAATCGATTGAATTAATAACTATATCAACTTCAATTCTATCCTTAATCTTAGTTAATTATACTATTCTTTTAATATATTATTAAGTATAATAATTAGATAGAGGCTATCTTAAGGGATTTTTAAGAGTTCAGATTAGAAGATATATATAGGATTTTACTAAAAGGAAACTTCTACTTAATAATTATAATCTATCTAATAAGTATGTATACTTCTAAAGTTATAACCCTTAGAAAAGTACTTACATTGAATTTCTAATAAAGTTATATTAATTATAAATACTCTTCTAACCTATTACTTGAAACTATAGCTTCCTCTCTAAATCTTAGTAATAGCTTTAAAATAATATGTATTAATTAAAATATCATAATCTACACTAATAAATATGAGACAGTATTCTGAGAGATTAGAATAGAAATACCTATTAATATATATTAGAAAGTTATATTTAAATAGTAAAACAATTAAGTCATACTTTATAAAAGAAATATAAATATTAATAATATATAGATCTACTACGAAATATAAATATAAAAAGAATAAAACTTGAATTTAAGAAACTTATAAGATACCTACTAAGAAGTCCTCTAAGACTGAGAAGAGATATATTTCAATATAATAAGAAGAGTAATATTGAAGTTACTCAAGAATTACCCTATTAATAGAAAGATTTATTTTCCTATAAATAAAAAGATTATTCAGGACAAATTAGTAGAAATATTATATAAACTTAATAAATAGAATAAGTTATTAAAGATAACTAGAAAGATACAATTACTGAAGACAGAAGATTGAAAAGAATTCAAAATATATAAAGTAACTCTTAGAAATTAGAAAATCCATACTTATTAAGAGATAATAAGTTTTTATATTAAAAGGCTTAAGAATCAAGATAATTCTAATTCAAATAATACTATCAGTATCAATTATTAAAAGTATATTAATATTAAGCCTATAATTAGTTAGATTCAATATCTAGATAGTTATATTTATATTCAAAAGCCTTATTATGAGAAATAATTCTATTTTCAAAGAATAATAATTAGAATTATACAGCTTCCTAAGGCTTTATATATATCTTAAGAGAAGCTACTAGATATTCTTAAAGTAATATATTATCTTTCATTGATTATAGAAGACTATTAAGGTGTTATCTAGTAAGACTTATAAGTTAAGTAATAAATATATAGGTAAGAGTTATACTGTTTTGAAAAAAAAAAATATAGATATTTATTACTGAATATATCAGCTATAATATTAAATAGGACTCTGTTAGAAACGGATTTAACAATATATTAATTAGATAAATATATATATATTATTCAATATTAATTATACTAATTTAAAGTATCTTTTTCATCACCTAAATAGTGATTATGATTAGAAATAAATTCGAGACTACTATAGCCCTTTATAATTACTATACGAAATAGAAGAGTATAAACCTTAAGATATTAACTAAAGATTATAGCTATATATAATGAATACACAATATAATATATAGTCTCAATATAGGTTACTAAAAAGTATGATTTATTCAAATTGGTATAAAGCGCTTAAATATATATAAATAGAGTAGTTAGGCCTTATATAATCTAGTATAACTACCTAGTAGACTCTATATTATACTTATTCTCATATACCCCCTTAATAGTAGAACTACTAGAGATAATTTTATATTTTATAAACTATTCTGAGTAGCATACTATGAAGAATAAAAATAGATAAATCTCCTTAAAGTAGCCTTTGGAATATTTAAGTAAAAGAATAACTTATTATAATAAACCTATGATAATGTATTATATATTTAATTATCTTTTGCCTTATATTTAGTAAAAGCGATTAGTTAGCTCCTTCTAGAATCGCTATTCATTCAATTTTTAAATATTATAAATAATTTATTTATTATTTTCTTACTTACTTGTTTCTTTCTGCTCCTATATATAAATATCTTTACTAGCTACTTCGTCATACTTATTAGTGACATATATATCAATAAAATAGATTCTATATATTGAATTAAAATGTAATAATATATTTCAGTTATTACTAATAGTCCAATTATAGTCTAAGCTTCCTAAAACTAGAATGACTATCAATAAATCCATTAATATTACTACTGATTTTCTAGTATGTCTCGACTTAACTTACATCTTAAGTAATCCTATACTAGTTTTCGCCTATTATATTCCTAAGTTAAGAGGGATATTTTTAGATTTTAATCTAAAAGGTAATTAAAAATTATAATTAGATATTATAGAAGGCATTTGTACTATTACTTTATTATTAATAATAGTTCTACTATCTGAGACGCTTTCTTTTATTACTTTTAGGAAGCTTATTTTACCTAACACTTTTTAATACACTACAGTTAATATAAATTAATTAAGAGCTACCATTATTCTCTTATGCTTATTATAATTAACACTTTTGTCAACTTTGCAAACTTTATTGATAGTTAGTTAATCTTTAAAATCTAAAGCTAGATTACTAAGATTGTAAGTACTTATCCCTCTAATATTAATTTAACTATAAAATAATTATATAAGATTGAAATACTTTAGTTATAGTCTTTTACTTAATTCTATTTTATTGAGTTTCCTAAGTCATAAAAGTAGTTATCACCTTTACTACTACCCTCAATTTCTAAGATACTCAAGACTAACAGTATTAAAGTCGCTACTATAAAGAAGTTATCTATTATAAGAAAAAGATTAACTACTCCTATTAATACTAAATACTTCTAAAATTACTTTAGAAGACCCTCTAGTCTTTTAGTTCTCTCTAAAAATAAAAGAAATAATCTAATTAATAATCTTATAGATAAACAAAAGTCAGAAGAAGTTAAGTCTACTATTAATAATATTAAAGAAGAAGAAGACAATATAAAGAACCATATTAAATATCCTAAGGAAATACTAAGATTATATTTAAATTTATCAAGAAGTCTATTTAAATTGGAAATTGGCAAGCTTTCTTTCAAATAAGTAACTTTAAATAATAATTTAAAAATACTAAATATTAACTAGCTAAACTAAATAAGAAGTCTACTGTCTCTAAGGATATTCTAATGAAATCTATTTCTTTTAAGAAAGTAATTTCAATAAGACTATAGAAGAATATAAAGCTTATCTTCTTAACAAAAAGATACGTAGTAATATTCAGCCTATTGAAATCATTCTATATATAATTTATTTTTCAAACCTTATACTTCCCTATAGAAATTAGTTTTATACTATCAGAATTAGGAACTAAGATTAACCTTCCAACTATTATTATCAATTCAAAGTTAAATTAAAAGAATCTTATATCTTAATTTCTAATAAAGTCTATAAGCTATTTAAGAAGTATCTTAATACTATTTAAATCTTAGATAATAATAGAATAAGTAATTTAACTTAAATCTTTAGTTCCTAGTCTAACTCTTTATAGTTTAAAAATAGGAACATTAGTAACATAAAGAAGTAATTTTATTTCAAACTTCAATCTAAATAGTAAAAACAATTCAAATTAACCTTTTTTAAAAGTCGAAATATTCCTAATCCTACTATTAATATTCTAGTTATTATATAACTTACTATTATTTAACTATTTTGAATATTACTATCTATCTAGCTTTCTACTACTATTTCTATTACTAGTCTTTTGATAATTCTAACTTAATCTCCTATTAATTAAAGCCTTATAATTGAAATATCTATTAGGAGATTAAGAAACTAGAGTCTTAGACTTTAGGTACTTACTAGTCGATTTAAAAGCTAGACTCTTAAGTTTTATGTTCTAATAATTAGTTTTAATAGTTTTCTTTTAGTATTTAAATAGATATTAATATTGACTCCTTCTTTTAGAAGATATAAAAAAATATCTATTCTTCTTTAAGTTAGTTTTTATTTGTAAATTGTTACTTCTTACTTATTTATTTCAAACTCTGAATTTAAATAATCTATTTTAAGTTAGATAAAAGTTTAAATAGAAAGCTTTATTCCTCATAAATAACTCAAGAAACTCTATGACTTTCTAACTTTCTGTATAATTACTACTAAGATACTTTATTAAATAATTAGACTTTTAAAAATATAGATTACTTATATATATTATTTAGATAATTAGAAATAATTTTAAAGAGCCTATTTATCTATTTCAGCTAGTCTTAAGAATATTACTTATAAATCTATTAAATTAAGTAATATTCTAAATTATTTAAACTTTACTCAAATTAAGCTTTTTATAAACCTATCTATTAGTATTATATTTATAAGTATATAGATTACTTTAAAACTCTCTTTTAAACATTCTTAGTATAATTATATTTATTAATTATCTATATATTAAAGCTTAGGAGATAGGTACCTAATATCTAGAATAACTAGCCTAATTATTTAGTAATTATTACAATAGATTTTCTGAATCCCTTTAAAATTAAACTTAATATTTTAAAATAATCTCCTTAATACTATAGCTTTTTCTAAGATATTTAAACTAAGAAACTCAACTTTAATTATTAATATTATAGGACTATCTTATTAAATAACCTTCTACTAAGTGAATTTTCCAAATAGAACATAATATGATTTTAACTTAATCTTTAAATTTCTTTTGAATCTATAAAAGAGTATCTCTAGTAATTAGAAGTATGTAAAATACTTTCTTAATATTCCTTAAGCTTCGAAATTATAATACTAAGAATCTCATTCTATAGAAATATTAAGTTATATAACCTATAATATCTTAATATACTTAAGAAGAATATATAGAATGTTTTAGAGTATAGAATATATGAATAGGACGTCTGGTTATATTATAATCAGTATATAGAAACTTAAACCTACTTTTATCTAATATATATAAATATCTTAAACGATTACTAAACTACTATTTATAATAAGAAATACTATCAAAAGCAGTATTATAAGAATTAATCTATATTTAAAAGTAAGTATTCTATAATTTCAATAATATATCTATTATAAATGAAATAAATCTTCTGATACTTTCAATTTCTTACTATTTAAACTCCTAAGAAGTATTTAATAAGACCCTATTTTCTAAATTTAGAAATATATTTTATACTTATAATAGTTTATAAGATATTCTTTTTAACTAACTTATTATATAAGAAAAGAATATTATCTATATAGAAAAGAATATGAATATTTAAACCTTTATTTTCCAATAAAGAAAACTGTTCTAAGTATAATAAGAAACCTAATAACTTTAGTATAATATAGAAAGCCTAATATTAAAGAAAGTATATCTTAAAACTTATAAAAAACTTATTTAAACTCTATATATCTCTCTATAACTTTGGATCTATCTAATAGTTTAACTATTATTAAAAGTCTTTGAAAATTCCTTATAATATTTAAAAATATATAAATAATATCACATTATAAGATTTTAGAGTTAAATTATATGATTACTACTAAAACTACTTAAAATATTTAAGTAAATAATGTTACTTTATATATAGTCTATAAAAAGTCGACTAGTTATATATCTCTATATATATAAATCCTCACTTTATACCACTCCCAATAACTATTTATATCTTTTTTCTAAAAAAAGCCTATTGAAAAAGAAAAAGCTTAGTCTTAATATTTTAGTAATCTATTTCTTACTAAATATCCTTTTTTTAGTTTTATAATTTTAGCTCTATTTACTTCAATAAAAGAGCTTTCATTATGACTATTGTAGATTAACAATATCCTTCTAGGGTTTCAGTAGTATAACTAGTTAATTAATATATATTTCAATTTTAATAAAGGAGTTCTTCTTTCTTAATACTATATTTGTAATAATGAGGAATACTATTGAAAAGTAAAGACTATTTATATTAAATTTCTATTATGAAAGGAATAAATAAGTATTTATAAAGCTATCCTACTAATACTCTATTAAATAAAGAATACTACTATTATATTCGTTTAAAAGTATTATATCATCATTGATATCAATTTCTAATTAGAATTACTATTATTATTTACTCCTATATTATTAATCTAATTCCTAAATAATAAAACTTATTACTCTGTCTAATTAAAATATAATAGTATATTTTAATCTTCTCCAAATCAGTTTAATTGGAATTCTAAAATACTTACTTCTATACTTATTTAAGATAAATATTCCTTATTAATTGATTAAGGTTCTAACTTTATATATACTATCTAATTCTCTTTTTATTGATATACTTCTTGAATTGTAATTATTACTAAAAATTACTCCTTCTAATTAAACCTGATTAGAAGCTTAAATTAGTCCTAATAATTCAAATATTATTCTGAATATAATT
The DNA here is from genome assembly GCA_000350065.2 of Colletotrichum orbiculare MAFF 240422. Lineage (NCBI taxonomy): Eukaryota > Fungi > Ascomycota > Sordariomycetes > Glomerellales > Glomerellaceae > Colletotrichum > Colletotrichum orbiculare. Next base: position 183,697 of record AMCV02000042.1, on the reverse strand, counting down.
AAACTTTTCTTATGAGTTTTCAAAACTCATTCTAGATATAGCCTAAAATTCTAAGCTACTTCTAATACTCATAAGATAACTAGTAAAAAGAAAGCCTTTTTATTAAATATTCTTACTATTCTAAAGTTTCTAAATATTTTAAGAATTGAATCTTCTTCTTTTTTAAGAATTAATTCAACTAGTAATTTGATAACATCTTTTATAAATACTTTATACGAATCCTACTTTAAGTAAAATCTTATCTTATTAAATTTAATATTTTAACTAATAATAGCCTTTTAAAAGGTAGAGATCGAAATTCTATAGAAATTATAAATATTTAGAGTATAGCTTATTAAACATCTAATATATCCCCTAAGTTTAATTTTAAATAGCTTTCTTATAATATTTCAGTTATAATATATTTTAAGTAAGTATAGTTCATATCTATCAAAATAGATTTATCCTTAGTAAAATTATAAATCTAAGTATAAACTTAAAATATATTCTAATACTTATTAATAAAAATACTATTTAAATTAAACTTCTTTGGTTTTATATAATAACTTCTGATTATTTTAAAGATTTAGAAATATATTATATAGTAAAACTACTTTTTGAAATTAATTCTATTTAGAATGTAAAGGTTAGTCTTATAATATGTTATATTCTTACTCCTTAAGTTATTAATTCCTTTCTAATATACTTATTTATTCTAATTGGTTTTATGATATAAGAAAGAAATAATTTGAAATTAATTACTTAATATCTAATCTATAATCCATAATTTTGTTCTCTATTGATTGCTATTATAACTCTTTTTATATCTTATTAAATCTTATATATTAAAAGACTTCTCTATTACTTTACCTAACCTTTAAATATTTTTAATACTTAAAAGACTAAATTATATATTTTATAAGATAATATAAATATAGAAAGAAAGTTTAAAACCTTATCTTTGAGAACTAGTGCCTAAGAGTTATTTATATAAGCTTTAGAAAAATTGAATGAATCCTAGGTAATATAATAAAGTAAGTAAATTTAATATAATTATAAAGTGTATCTAGAGATAACTTATTGAGAGTAGGCTTTGATATAATAAGAATAAATTAATTACCTTAGTTTTATAATCTTTACCCCGTAAGGATTATGAATTATATACCTAAAAGTATTCTGTTTAAAGTATCTTATTTAAATTTATTATATATAGATATTATTAGATTATAGTTCTAAGAAAGCTATCTTGAGGTACAATAAAAGAAATAATAGATTTAGAAGTTCTATAATAATATTTAAATTATTTATATAGACTATAAGATAGTTTAAAATTAGCTTATATCCAAGAAATGAAAATCATACTTTCTAAATACCTATCTTATAATAATAAATAAATTAATAAACCTAAGTCTAAGGATATGATGAAGGTTTATATATTAGATTTAAAGCTTATGAAGAAATATAACTTCTCAAGTAATATTAATATAAGAATCTTTAATATAAGTTATATTATTTAATATTCAGTCTAATATATTCTTCCTAATTAGACTATTAAAGATATTTCTAATCACCTACTTACTTTATCTAATTATAAGAAGGTTAGCTAAACTATACTAAGTAATATCTATCTTTTTATTGAATTCCAAAGATTTCTTGTTAAAGAGTTATATTAAATTGGTAATATAAGCCATTTTATAATAACTAAATATTATACTTATTAAAGATAGATAAAGCTCTTGAATAGTTAAGAAAGATTTAAGGGGAATTTTAATTAACTATCTAAGATAAAAAGGATTAATATCTATATATATTATATTAATGGGATAATAGCTATTACTATTAGACTTACTATTTAAAAGACTTATTTTAACTTTCAAGGTATCTCAAAATACCTCTTTAGCTTTATTGATATATCCCTTAGAATGAAGCTATCTTTTCATTATCAGTTTCTAATAGAAAATATGAAGCTCTAGGCTTTTGACTCTATTCTTGATGTTATTTTAAATAATAACTATTATCTCAATATATAGAAATCTAATATATAAATCTGTGGTAGAATATTTAGTATACTTATAATCTTCTACAAAATATGAGTAGTTTCTAAATTTATATAAATACTTTAGTTTAAATTAAGACACTCCATTTAACCTTCTTATTGGAATAATGAAAACTAATAGTATTTTAGTATAACCTCTTATTAGAGTTTTATTAATATAACATAAAACTAGGAAGACTTCTATATATTTAACTAGACTATTAATTTCTAAGTTTAGAGCTTCTCTCTTTATAATATTTTAATACGAAGTTATAGTCTAACTAGGAAGAATATATTAACTAAGTATTTAAAACTAGTCTTTAATAATAGACATTCCCTAGACTTTCGGAATCTGATATATAATTACTTAAAGATAAATAGTATACTACTTATTAGATTATATTAAAAGATAGATATTGAAATTAACTTGATTTAGAATCTTTCTATATTCTATTCTAACTTATTAATATATACTTCAATTAAGTTTATTATATTAATACTTTAGAACTTTTCAAAAAGCTTAAAAGGAGATATTATTATTCTTAAACAATTCTATTTTAATAGGTATTAAAAGCTTATTATTAATAGTTATATTAACATATATCTATATTATATTATAATCCTTCTTAATCTTCTTATAATTCATTTGTCAGACTAATTAAAACATAAAGTCCACTATATCGTAATCAGAAATACCTTTAATTCTAGGAGTAAAAGGCTAAATATCTTTAGGTATCTATTAAGTAGTGCTTTCTCAGATAAATTATTTATTTAACTTAAACTAATTAATGAATTTGAAAATATTAAGATCTACTTTAATATCTAGATTAAGGTATTTGTAGACATCTCAGCTACGTATATAGAGTTATAATATAATATACTAATAGTCGGAATTAGAGCTATTAAAAAACCTTACTATTATATTAAGACTATTCATAATCAGTAATAGTATTTTCAGGTGATTTATTAAAGAATTAATACAACAGTTTAAAAAGAACTTCTTTATATTTATTAACTAGGAGTAATTTGAAGGGGAATGAAATATTCCTAGGCTTATAATTATAATGAATAGATAATATACTATTCAGTCTAAATATAGGTTGTTAAAAGATATAATCTATTCAAACTAGAATAAAGCGCTTAAATATATATAAATAGAGCAGTCAGGCTTTATATAATTTAGTATAACTACCTAGCAGACTCTATACTATACTTATTCTCACACTCTATTAATATAATTAAGATATTTAAAGTAATAATAATTAAGATTAACTTGCTTAGATATATCTGTTTAAACCTTTAAGACTGATAGGAAAGAATTAATGAAGAAATGTATATAACTATGTACTAAGTATATAATATATTTACTATCTTCTATAATATTATTAATAAGGCGAAGCTAATTATTAATAAATTATATAAATAGATTGCAGAGACCCTTAGAAGCTAATCATAATAATTTGAATAAAGGAGTAATCATAATATATAGTATAATTAATCTCCAGATAATAATATATATCATAACTAAAAGTATAATTAATACTTTAACTACTAATAGTCTTATCAATTTCTAAATTACTTATATATTAAGAATATCTTAAGGCTATTTTATAAGAAATTTTAAAATAGGAATATATATATTAAATACTAGATATATTGAAAATATCAGGAATAATGCGCTCGAGAGGCAGAATTTACACTAGCTAAACCTCGGGTGCTAGCGCTTTCTCTATAAGCCTCGCCTTATTTAAACTGCTTAAAATAAAGCCTTACGTAGTATGTATAGCTATATTTAGTTATATATAATATATACTAGATTTTACCCCCTAATTATATATAATAATTAAGAGTCTTATAATACTAAAGAGCTACTAGGCTAAATATATATATTATAATAATTTAATATATCTTAAATATTAAGATATTTACCAAAAGCACCTTTCTTTTAGTCTTCAAAAGAGCTAATTAATAATTAACTTAATATAATACTTTCTAGGTAGAAGCTAAGGTTTATAATTTATAAGACTATTTTAATCCTAAAGTAACTACTTACTAAAAATCTTTTTTAAAGCTTTTTTAAAAGCTACTCTTAAGTAACTTTCTAAAAGCTAAGAAGTATTAATAAGTTATTAAAATACCTAAATTAGATATTCTTAAGAATTCTACTTTTATAGGAGTGGATTATAAAAAAGATTAATAATTCCTTATAAATACTACTAAAGAAGTTTATATAAGGGATATTATAAACTTTATAGAAAAAAATCTAAAAACCTATATAACTTTCTATAGCTTCTATATTTTAAAAACTTAAGAATATTAATATAAATAGTTAAATTAAGCTTATATTATAATTTAAATCTTTAAATATATAAATAAAATACTTTAATATTAATATTATTATCTAAAAGAAGATATAGTGGTATAAGTTACTAATTCTTATAACTACTTTAATATTATAAATAACCTATACTTCCAAAATACTACTTTAATATATTATAAAATATTTTAATCCCCTAGACTTAAATACCTAATTATAAGAATAATAATTAAAATATAGTTTTAGAAGTAGTAAGATACTATATATAAAGCTTAAGTAGTTAACTATACTCTTTTTATTACTAAAATACTTTAGGTTTATAACTTTATAATTTTATTAGCCTTCTTATTAATTAAATTTTATATATAAAATTATATATTTATAATTTAAAACTATTTAGATTCTATATTTTTAGATTAAGTTATTTTTATTATTATAGAAATAATCTAATATTTCTCTCAAGCTTTCTTATATAATAAAATTAGCTATAATACTCTTAATATTACTATAGAAGTTCTAATTATTATTCTAAATTCTTAAGGTAATAAGAGATACTTCTAAAGTTTAGATAAGTTTCTATATTTTTTAAAATATAAATTAAATTATATTTTAATATACTATTACTATATATACTTTTAGTTAGCTTATAAGGGCTAGGTATTGAATATTTTAACTAGAAAGAAAATCAGATAATTACTAATTTTAGATTGAGATTTTTTAAAGAAATTTTAGACTTTTAGGTAATAATAATTATATAGCTAGCCTTCTAATTAAAATAACTATAATACTACATAATAAGTATATTATAAAAAAAGACTTTAATAAGACTTTCTCTAAAACTCTTTTATTTTTAATTTAAACATTTTAATATATATCTTCTAAAATATAAAATATTTTATAACTTTTTAAAAAACTCTTATAAGAGACTATATTTAATATAGTATAAAACTTATACTTATTAAG
>AMCV02000042.1:161985-177976 GCA_000350065.2 Colletotrichum orbiculare MAFF 240422 | reverse complement strand
GGCTTCTTAATTACTTTATCTTAACTATATAAAATATTTATATTACTAATAGCTACTTAAAGTATAATAAGTACTAGCTTATTTAGGGGCTATATAAAGCTTATAGTATTAGTAAGATAAAATAAAAGATCTACTATATAAAATATAAGAATACCTTATATATTACTCCTAAGGAATATATTATTTTTAACTTATACCCTTATTACTAAGATTATAATAGCTATACCTTAGCTTTAATATTTATAGATAGAATTACTAATTACTCCTAAGACTTTTATCTTATTAACTATACTAAAGCTATTATTATAAGAGTATTTAAGAGTTTTATTATACTCCTTAAGTATTAGTATAATATTAATATTAAAATCTTTAAGTATAATAATAAGGTCTCTAAATATAAAAATCTAAAATATAATCTAACCTTATAAAATATATACTTCAAACTATTTACTCTATATATCTAAGGCTAAAATAGAAATACTAAATATATTAGAATAGTTATTAAAATATATATAAGAGCTATAAAATATAAAAGTAAACTACTTTATAAATTCTAGTTTAAAATTCTAAAAGTAGTAGTATTTCTTTATAACTAAATATTAATATACTTTCTAAACTAGTAAATACTATATTACAAGCTTTATAAAACTACTTAAAAGAATAATACTATAAAACTAGACTTAGCCTACCTCTATACTTATAACTATAAATACTTTATTCTTACTATAGATATAAAACTTAAATATAACTATTTAATATATTTTAGAAGATATACTTTTCTTAGCTTTTTAATTAACTATATTTTAACTAATTAATATTAAATATAAAACCTAATTTAAAATAAAATCATAATAACTTATAATATTTCTTTTAATAAAACCCTTTTTTTAATAGGGATTTAACTTCTCTATAAAATAACTTTAAATAATTTAATTCTAATAAAGTCTCTTACTAGTTATAAGAATAAATAACTATAATAAAGCTATTGGAAATTAGCTTAGTTACTTATTTAAACCTTAATAGAAAACCTGATAAAGTAATTTATATTAAAATAAGAAGTAGTTATAGTAGTTTAAAATTTTATATCTATATATTAGCTACTCTGGAACCTTATAAAGTACTATTTAAAACTACAAAGTTTATATTAATAACCCCTTTAGAATTACATACTATATTCTTCTATAATCTTATTTATATAAATAAAACTATAAAAAGGTTAAAAGTTTAAATATCCTTAGAAAGCATTAAGTATAAGGGATAAATAAAGTATTATACTAAAGTTATTAAGAGATCTTTATTTAAAACTACCTTTTTAACTAATACCTTTTAGCTATTTTAAGATACTCTAAAACATTCCTATTTATAACTATAGAGTAATATAAATAGTTAACTAAAAGGAATCCTAAAAGTTTAATCCTCTTAAAAACTTTAAAATATAAATATTATAACTTCTAATAATAAACTTTAACTATAAAGTAAATTAGATATTAAAAACTACTTAAGGTATAAGAGAATAGAAACTCTTATTTTAAAAGTCTTATAGTAAAAACTATTACTATTACTTATATCTTACTTAATAATACTTATTTATCTATATATTAGAATTATAATAGTAGTTAAATAAGCTTATCTTAAGAGTTATATTAAATTATATTCTTAAAGTAAGATTAGTAAGAGTTTTATAAGAAATTTAAAATTTTTAAAATACTACTAAATCTATATTTATAAACTTAATAAATATAAATACCTCTTAAAAATTAAAGCTTAACTATTTATCTATAGAGATTAATAGTTATAAGATAACTATAAAACTTATATAACTATTCTAATAAATATATTATTTCAAACTTTTATTAATATTTACTAACTATTTTGATCTCAAATTACTCTAATATAATATAATTAATACTTTTATATATATAGTACTTAATAAAATTATTTATATAGAAATACTATTAGATTACTAAACATTAAATAAGATCTATTATTTTAATAAAGTATTATATAGCTTATAGAAGTTTCCCCTCTTATAGTCATACTATTTAGAAACTAACTTTAAATACTTTAGTTTTAAACTTATTATAAGAAAACTATATTACTAGTTTAAGAAGTATATTATCTTCTTCTTCTATATTAATAATTATATATTCTTATTCCCCTTAGAGAATATATCTAAAATATTTATATTATTAATAAACCTTTAAAAGAAGTATTATTTTAAGAGAAGTAAAAACTTATAATAGTTTCTTAGTATTAAAATTATTTAAGATTAAGTAGTATAATAGCTATAGCTCTTACAAGTAGTATATATTAAAAAGCTCCTTAAATACCTTATGAAGTATATATAATATATTAAATATTTTAAAACTCTTTTAAAAACTAAAAAACTCCTATTATAATATAATTCAGCCTCCTATATAGAAATTAAATACTATTAATAAGACGTCAGCTTTATTAATTATACTATAATTATAATAAGACTCGATATTACCTATATGATAAGCTAATTATTGTACTTTAATTAAAACCCCTTAGATAATTACTATATAGAAATTAAATAAATAATATAATATTTTAATAGAATAAAGAACTTCTACCTTAAGTTTAATTATAAAGCTAGAAATCTATTTAATAGCCTTATAATTACTATAGATACTAGTTTTATAGATGATAGTAATAATTAAAAAAGCTTTTAAATATATATTATATATCTCTTTAAAAACCTAATAATATAATAAGCTAATAAATAAGATACTATTACTACTTTAATAATTAAAATACAGCTTTTACTATTATTTCAAGCTACTTAAGAAGCTATTTTTACTAGTTATCTTATTACTATACTCTAAGTGACTTTATAATAAATATATTCAGTAGAAATAAGATATATAAACCTCGCCCTACTATTTAAATCTAATATAATAACTAGTAAACTATATATTTTATAACTATTAAAATAGTATAACTATATATAAAACTATAGTATATAGATATTTACAACTACTAATTATAATAAGAAGCTATATAGGGATACTTTAAAATTAAATATATACTTTTAGGAAGCCTTATAGCTAATAACTTTATAAAGCTTTTCTAAAACTACTAGTTTAATATTTCTATTATTTAGATTAATATAATAGACTAGTTAAACTATTTAAAATTATAATAAGAAGAAGAATTTTAAAAAGAACCCCTAGTAATTAAAAATTTCTATAAAATTTTGAATAACTAGTTAGAATATATAGATCTTAAATTATAGTAATAATAAAATTAAATAAAAGACTTAGGGGTACTAGAAGTACTTTCTAGTAAATAAGAAGCACCTAAATCGCTTATAAATAGTATTATTCTTCTTATTATAAGAATAGAAGTTTAATAAGAATAATAAGATAATAGAAAGAACTTCTTATAAGATATAAATAGAAAGTTTAATTAATATTATTTAAAAAAGCTAGTTTATAAGTAGAACTCTTAAAACTAAAAGGATATATTAAGAATAATATGCTTAAGAAGTAGAATTTATACTAATTAAACCTTAGGTACTAGTATTATTTCTATAAGTTTTACCTTATTTAAACTATTTAAAATAAAGCTTTACGTAATATATATAGCTATATTTAGTTATATATAATACACACCAGGTTTTACCCCCTAATTACATATAATAGAAAATTAGTAATAGAATTCTAATTAATAAAACATATTATTATAATATATAAGATAGTAATATTATATTTTAAAAAAGTATTTATTATTAATTTAAAATCAGTAGTAGAAACAACTATATGTCATACTAATACTATACTAATAGAAATAACTATAAAAATATTATGTAGTAATATAAATAAGATATTAAAAAACGCCTTTATAATAATATATTTTATAATCATAAATAATAAAATTAGAATAATAAATCCTAAGATACTTATAGAAATCTGTTAAATTATACTTATTACTACTTTATAATACTGATTAAACTAGAGACTGTTTAACTTTAAAACTTTCTAAAATTATATTAATAAATATCTTCTTACATAGAACACTAAGAAAACTATTTATAAAAAATATATAATACATAAAAACCTTCTAGAAGATTATATTTAACATCTAGCTCAATAAAACTATTTTTAAATAGATATAAAACTTACAAATAAATAAAACTTTATAAATTTTAATATAACTCAAATCTTTATACTTTCTAGAAATATTAATTTTGATAATATATTCATAGTTATCTTATTATCACAAACCTAAACCTTAAAAATTATATAAAATATTACTATTAGGACTCCATACAACTACTACCCCTTAGCTTAATAAAAAGCTTTTACCTTTAATATAAACTCTCCAAACTTATTATAATACTATTAAAATACTACTAAAACATCTTTTATAACTAGTTTCTAATATTAATAAACTTCTTATTTATATTTAACTTAATAGTACATACTAAACTATATAAAAAAACAGAAGATAGTAAAAGATGATAGTAGATATTAATATTATAAAACTCCTAATAGGAATTCCTATAGACTAATAATAGATTAACCTAATAGAAAACAAAAATTAATCTTTCTAAAAGACTTTTGTATAGTTCTAATAAAACTATAAAGTAGTCTTATAAGTAATATAAATATTCTATATAAAAGAAAAACTACTCCTTATTAATATTCCTTTTAATAGTAATACTTTTTACTTTCTTATATAAAAGATAATTATATAGTATAAATTAGAAGTTAATTAAACTTTTATTAAAGAACTAAAAGACTTCTAGTAGTTCCTATAAATAAACCTATTACCTAAAGTTTAAATATAGATTCATTACTTTTATATAATATAAAAACCCTATTTTAATTAGAATATTAATATATTCTTCTAATATCTTACTAAATACTATAAGAATTCCTATTATAATATCTAAACCCTTAAGAAGATTTACTATTTCTATTAGAAGCCTAAGTAGATATTTACTAAGTTCTTTATTAAGTTTGAATTAAGTATATAATAAATAGAGGGATACTTCTAAACTAGAAATATATAGTTAAACTACTTCTAACTAGCTTTCTCCTATTAAATTTTAATAATTACTATTAGTTATAATACTAACTAGATAGACTATTATATTATAGTATAATATTACTATATAATTATAAGAAACCTTAAGATTTTTAACATAGAATTGGAAAGTTATAGTAAACTATAGCTTCTATCCTAGTTAGAACTAATAATTACTTAGAATAAAGGTATATAGATAATAAGTATAAAAATAGTTTAAACTACTTAAATATTAATATAGTACTACTATAATACTATTCTCTTCTATTATAAAAATCTAATTAGATAAATAGTTATAATTAGTAAGTTGTAGTTAATTCTTACTATAGGTATTTATAGAACCTATTAGGAAAGCTCTTTAATTATATAGATATATATATAGGCTAGTATTTATATATATTATAATACTAAGGACTATTTTATTACTAAATATAAATTACACCTTAACTACCTACTAGCATCTTCTAATACTAATATTTAAACTTTATAATTAGATAAAAAGATTATAAATAATAAGGAAAAAACCTAGTTCCTTAGAAGAAACCCTCTAAAAAGCAAATTAGTATAACTACTAATAATAATACTATAATAATAGATAAGACTTGAGAAATTTAGAAATAAATAGATAAACTACTTTTCTTAATCTTTATGTTAATAAATAATAAGTTTTTTATTTCTATCTAGATTAATAATACTTATAATTATCATAGAATAATTAGAAAAAAGTTTATAAGATAATAGAACCTTATATTAATTATGTTATTATAACTATACTCATTAAATATTATTCTAAATACTAACTAAAAAACTCATATCATTATCATAACTAGAATATATGTCAATCTAGATAGCTAAATATCTAAAGCTTTATTTTATATAATCCTAAGAATAATATACCTAGCTATTTTTACAAAACTATAATTATAATATAAAAGGATTATTTTAAATCTTATAAAGAATAAATTAAAGATAGGTATAATTAGTAGTCTAACTATTTAAATTATTAGTAATATATTAAAAGAAATATATATAAATAGATTTATAAATTCTATTAAATTACTAGTTATAATATTATCTAACTTAAAGGAAGAAGATATAAGTAATTAGTAACTAATTTAATATAGCTTAATATAGCCCTAGTAGCTATATTACTAATTATATCAAACTAGCTAATACTTATATTACTTACTATTTATACCTCTTTTAAAGATTTATTTAATAAGAATAAAACCTCTAACTTCCTACCCTACTAGAAATCTCTTAATTATTATATTTATCTTAAAAGAAACTTAGATAAAACTAAGTTAGACTTATTATAAGAAGTACTTTTTAATATACTAAAAGAATATGTATTTAAAATCTAATATTACGTTATAAACCTAATAGATAAAAGTTAGATCTAAATAAGCTTATTTATAGCTAAAACACCTATCCTTCTTATTAAAAAACCTAGAAGAAAATAGTAATTTTATATAAATTATCAAACTCTTAATACTATTAGTACTTATAATTATTACTTCTTACTATTAATTAAAGAAATATTATACTTATTATCTAAATTAATTATAATGATTATATTGAAGGTTTCTAATCTATTTAAAGTCATATGCTTCTCGGGGTCTTTTTAAAAGTAGTTATACTTTATAGTTAGCTCTTACCTTATATATTCTATAGATAATACTAGTTCTGAGGAATTATTTAAATAGAGGAAACCTCAGGCAGGAATAATACGGTTAGTTAATATAATTACTAATAAATAGGGAAAGTATAAGTCTATCTATTATAGTTACTTCTTTAAAAGATTATAATAGGTTATTATATAATATTAATACTAGCTAGTTAGTAGTACCTATTACTAGTTATTAATAGTTACTAGCTATAAATAGCTATTAGTAAGAGCTAATACCTAGTAGTAGTTACTATACTTAATTTATATAACTAGAAGGTTTATAACTACTAGTCGTACTTACCTGCCGTAGGATTCAAACCTATTACTCTTACTATAAAATAATAAAAGCTAGCTAGACGTTAAACTACTACGTCAAGCGGGAATTATCTAAAGTAATATAATTTATAAAAATAGATATCTATATAGGTTTCTATAAAATCTAGATTATAGAAACAAAATATAAAACTACTTTTTAAATATACTTTAGCTTATTTAAATAGCTAATTACTCTTTTTAAACTAATAAATATACTTATAATATTCTAATATTATATTGATAATATACTTTAAAATATTCTTAATAACTTTATTATAATTTACCTAAACAATATCCTTATCTATAGTTAGAAGGTAAAGAATAAGTATAAAGATAATATTAAATAAGTCCTTAAATAATTATGAAAGACTAATTTATATTTAAACCTAGAGAAATATAAATTCTCAATAAAATAAACTAAATATCTAGGCTTTATTATTAAAATAGGGAATAATATCTATTATAACCCTAAAAGAATTAAAACTATATAGGAATAAGAAGTCCTTAAGAATATCTATAGTATTTAAAACTTCTTAAACTTTATAAATTTCTATTATAATCTAGTTAACTACTTCCCTAACTTAATAAAACCCTTTATATAACTATTATAGAAAGAAATACTATTTTATTAAGATATTATATACTAATAAGTATTTAAAGTATTTAAGCTTGTCTTTATCTTAAAACTAGTTATAGTTTAATAAGATCTAGAGTAATATATAGTAATAGAAGTAGATTATTTAGAAGTAGTATTAAATAGCTACTTTTTATAAAAGAATAGAAATAGTATATTATAACTAATTACCTATTATTTAACTAGACTTACTCTAACCTAATAGAATTATACTATTTATAATAGAAGCCTACTAATAATTATATTATACTTAAAAGTATAGTTAGTAGAATTATAGAATATAATAAACCTATTTATCATTCTATCTAATTATAAAACTTTAGAATACTTTATAAACCCAAAGCTTATCTTAAAGTAATAAACTAAATATACTAAAACCTTATTAGAATTTAATTTTATTTCAAAATATCACTTAAATTATTCTATAAAATACCTTAATACCTTCTCTTAATAAGGTTAAAATAATACAATAAAGCTAAAGCCCTTAATATTAATCTCTTAAATTCTCTAGATTAACTTTAAAAATAAAAATAAGCTTTCTTTAGTATTCCTAATTTATAATATTTAAATAGAAAGAAGTTAGGAAAAGGCTATATAAATAAAGAATACCTACTAGTATACTACTAATAAATTACTAAATAGATATATTATATCTTACAATACAATATTACTAATACTATAAACCCAGATAATAATAATAATACTAATATATAGAATTCACCTAGAAACTATTTACTAAATAGTAAAGATATTCCTACTAAAAATCTTAATATAAATATAAATAACTAGTTGTATAATAGAGAGGAATATTACTTTATTATACTAGAATTAGATCTAGATCTCTAAATATAAGCTACTAATAATTATAATCTTCTAAATAGTTTATAACTCCCTAACTTTAAACTACCCTAATATTAATTTAATATTTATAGTATTCTCATAGGATTAATATTAAGATAATATATTAAGAAATATTAAATATCTTATCTAAATATAGAATATCTATTAGTATTTATATAAAAGCTATAAATACTACTAAAACCTATTATAACTCTCATTAATTCCTAATAGATTTTAATTATAGATCTCTATTAACTTTATAATAAAGCTACTATCTACTAGAAATGGGGATTTTGAATTCCTAATAGTAATAATAAGTTAGTTATCTAAATATATCTAATTAGAAGCTATAATATCTATAATTCTTAAAATTTATATAAAGAAATTCTAGGATATTTAATAGTAGTTCTATAGTTTCTCTATATTAGTTATTACTAACTATAACTTAAATTAGATTAATATTTTTAGATAACATTATACTATTCAACAAAGATATAATAATTATTATTAATATTATTCTATTTGTAAATAGATAATAGGATAGAAAAAGTAATACTTAAATTTTAATTATTCCTATAAATATATATTACTTTCTTATAATTAGACTAATTAGTCTATCTTACTACATACTAACTAGTATTAAATAATAGAGATTTTTTAATTATTAGGATTAGTTTAAATAAACTTCTAAATAAATTTAATATTATATTTAGTCTATAATTTCTAATAATAGAATAAACTATTTACTCTAATTTAAAATAAATTTTAGTATTTCTATCTTACCTTTAGGATAGTATTACTATAACTTAGGCAGCAACAGTATATATATAGTAATACGACAAAATGAATACTAATAGGATGTAATAAATAGCTAAGAAGTTCTAAATTAGAAATAAAATATAACTATTATTATAATATATTAAAATAAATTGGCTAAATAAAAAACTTAACTAAATAGTTTCTAAATACTAGACTATTAATATACTAAACCTACTAAATATTATATTATATATCCCTATAAATATCTACCTAATATTCTATATTAACCTTATTAAATAAATAGAGAATAACTTATTACTATTATAATAATATATAAATATATATTCTAATTCTATCCTAATCCTTACTAGGGAAAATAGTAAAGCTTATAAAGAATATAAAATTAAAGAGACACTAATAGTAAAAAATACTTTAGAATAGAATTATAACTATAATATACTAGTTAAATAGAAAAGTTATAATACTCTAAGATAAGAGTTTTTAACAAACCTTACTAATAATAGAATTATATTATAATTCAAGTTAAAATATAGAAATATTAGAAAGAATAATAGACTAATATCAATTTACTAATAATAAAAAGCTATTTAAACTACAAACTAAATAATATAATAGCTTATAGGAGATATATATAAACTATTATAAAACTTACCTTTTAAATACTAAATAAACAAATTAAATAGAGAAATTAATATTATCTTATTCCCCCTTATACTCTTAGAAGTCTTCCTCTCCCTTACTATTATCCTACTCTTCTTCTTCCTTATTATTAAAAATAATAATAAATAATACTAACTTAAAAATAAAGTATTATTAATATTAGTAGGGGCTAGTAATATTATAATAGTAGTAGATAAATAAATTAGTATTAATAAAGCTAAGGATATAGCTATAGTCTTAGTAAGATATAGTATATCTACTAGAATATATTATAATATCCTACTATAAAAAAGCTAATATAAAGAGAGAAGGAGAAAAAAAGGGGAAAGACTTATTATTATTTATGTAATACTACTAAAACTAATAAAAACTTACTTAAGAATAGAAATAGAAATAAATATAAGAATACTTTTAATATATAAAGAAGGAGTAGTAAATACAGTAGTAATATAAACTAGAAGTACCTATTAAGTATAGTAAAAATAGTTATTATAATACTAAACTATAGTAGAAAACTCTAATAAAAAATAGAAATATAGTAGCCTTTAAAGCTATCTTTATTAATAGTAGTAGAAACTATAGGAATAATAAGATATTTACTAAAAGTAATAAGAATATCAATTTAATAGTTAATAATATATAGCTTAGGATAAATAGTAAAGAAATAAGAGCCCTACTTATATTTATTCTTTAATTTTAGATATTTATAATAAGATTAGCTACAACCTAATATATAGATCTAAGGAAAACTACCCCTATTATATTTAACATAATAATTCAAATAGGTAGAAATACTTATATTAGGAAACTAGTTCTTATTATTATTAGAATTACCCTTAATAATATAACTCCTATAAGTATAAATATTAAACTTAGAAGGGATATAATAATAAGAAGAATTATTATTAAAAAGTCTAGAACTAGTAGTAGTAGTAATAGATATAATAATAAAAGATATATAAAAAGAAGAAGTATAAATAGAAAGGCAGCAAGATAATAATATTATAATAAGTATAAAATAGGAAATTATATAATTCTGAAGAGAAAAAAGTAAATCTATATAACAAAAGAAAGAAAAGGCTTTTTATAGAATAATAATAAAAGGAATATAATATAAAATTACTTAGAATAAATATAGCACGAACTTTCTTATTAGCAAAACTATCTAATATTAGGAATACCTGAATTCTCTTATTAATAGGACTATTTAATATTCATAACACTTAGGGGAGATATCTTAGATAAATCTTTCTAATTAATCAGATCAGCTTAAATAACTAAATATTACTAATATATTATTAAAACTATTAATACTAGATATTACTATAATAATAAAGTAGAAAAAGAGTAAAATGCATATTATGAACCTAGGCCTTAAAGCTTATATAAAATATTACTATTAGAGCTCTATATAACTACTACCCTTTAGTTTAATAAAGAGTTTTTACCTTAAATATAAACTCTCTAAATTCATCATAATACTATTAAAGCACTACTGAAGGATCTCTTATAGCTAGCCTCTAATACTTATTTCTTCTTAGCTTTCTTAATATATATTAACTCTAAACTTACTTTAATAACTGTAATAATAAGATTAAATAGGAAAGAGTATTTTTATTTATAGAGAGATATAGTAGATATTTATAATTGTTAGTTTAAGAGGATTTCTATAATAAGAAATTGACATTTTTATATAAATAGAAATATAATAAGTCTTTAAAGAATCTAACTACTTTAAGATTTAAAGGTTAAGTCATATTCTTAATTGAATAGGCTGAATAGTAACTATTAATAAGATTAAAATAATCATACAAGACTGCTATTTATATTAAGTAAATAACAAGATACAATATTAATTTAAATTTAACTTTAAAGATAATTATAAGTTCAATATAAAGATTATTATTCATATTAGATATTCTAATAAGAATAAATCTATACTATATATAATTAATATATTAATAGTATTTATAATCATAAGATTTATAAAAAGTATCTCAATAGAAGATATATAAAGTATATTAAGAATATATTAAATTAATATATATTCAAATCCCCTAGATAAAAGTATTACTAATCTAAAATATCACTCTACTACTACAAGCTTTAAAAGAAAGCTAATAGTAGAAATAGTAAAGTAAAGATTATATTAATTAAAGTTTATAATAACATTAGTAAAACTGAATAATATTATACTCCCCAGTATAAAGCCTATAAGACTATAAATAATACAATATTAGAGTTATTTAGAAAAGAAGTATTCTAAAATATAATTAAAGTAATTAATAATATTAGTAGTTCTAATAGTTTTATATTAATCCTATTTATCTTTAGAATATACGTATACTTCAACATATTATTACTACTATGTCTAGGTATAATAATTATTCAGAGATAATAGAAGAAGTATATAAGAGATATATATATATAATACTAAGTCTTAGATACCTTAAGTATATATAATAGTCTTTATATTATATCTATTTACTAATTCTTACTATAATCAGATATACATATCTATTAAGAATATTATAATTAGACTAAGCTTTTGAAGTTTATTTTAATTAATAGTAAGAAATGTATTATAGAGATAAAAAGTAAGTCTGATGCTTTCTAAATAATAATAATTAAGCTATATTGTCAATTTTGAGTTAAAAAGAAATAATTTGAATCTTTATAGTAATAAGACTAAAAGAGAAGTTCTAATAGAAGAAGTAATTATAATAGTAATGTTTAACGAAGAATTAAGATAATAAAGATAACTATATAAGGGTAATATCTTTATTATAGGAATTAACTTTTTAATACTCTATATTTTAATATCTATCTTATGATAAAAGAAGTAGAAACCTTAGTTAAAACTATTAGTTTCTGTTAATATAGCCTTATTATAATACTAAGTAAACTCTTCAAAAGGTTATATATTAAGAAATAGAAAACCTTATTAATAAAAGAAGTATTATACTTTAAGTATTTTAATATCTAAGAGAATAGATGAATGAAAGTCTTTAGCCTTAGATTGATTAATAAGGTTAAAGATACTAATAGTATATATAGGAAGTTATAATTAATTATTAAGGGATTTAATAATTAGAAGAAGACTAATATCTTTATATAATTACTAATAATATAATAAGTTAACTATTACTTTATATTAATACTATTAGTAATACTACAATTTAGTACTCCTATAAAGGTCTGCTTTTATAGTATTACTTAAATATATATATGAATAGAAATAAGGTTAAATTACCTCATATGTATAAAGCTACCTATTAGTCTATAATGATACACTTAGAAGGTATTATTATCATTATTATATAGTTATTATATAGCTTTATAGAGTTAGATATATTTTAATATTATTATTTTCAAATTATCATAAAGATAAACTGAGAATAGAAATTTGATTATATAACTTATATTCTATAATCTCTAAACTGAATACTTTATATTTTTATATTATAAGTATCTAGATAGGTAGTACTCTTAATTTCTACTTACTTAAGCTTAATAATAAATAAGAAGAAGAATTTCAATAAATAAGATTTATAATACAGTTGAAACTGATATTTATAAATAATAACCTTTTTATATTTAATAGAAATATTATCATTCATAGAAATAATAATAATATAATTATTATTTAGGAAGATTAAAGTAAGAAGATTAGACTTATTAATTATATATTTAATCAAGTAAAGTTAGTATATATTAAATTATAAATATAAGAAGTATATATAGCTTCTATATACTAATTAGAAATACATTTCAACCTGTATACTATAATTGGATATTAAGATTTAGTAGAGGAAAATGTTGAGAGATTTAATAAGTACTTTAAATAATAAACAGATAATTTAAAATAAGGCTTAATGTTGATGTTTATTAGAATTAAAGAAGTAAGGTTTTATACTTTTCTTTATAGATCTTTTACTAATAATAGAAATATAATACCTCAATTAGAATTTATTGTTATCTTAGAAAAAGAAGAAACTAATAAGAATAAAAGAACTTTTAAGATTTAAAGGTAATATTATCTACTTTTCTTCTATTAAATTAAAGAAAGTTGAATAAAGTATATTGATTTCTAAAGTTCATGATATAATTATAAGAATTAATATAAAATATATAATTTCTACTATTTTTATATAAGTATTCAAATACTTAAGAATATTAATAATATTTAGTTACTTTTGCTCTATACTTAGAATAGTCTCTAAGCTCTATATTCCACAAATAGATTTAACTATTCATTTTACCTAATAATAGTATTTATACTAATACTAGCTTATAACTAGTTAAAATAGTAGTAGAATTACCTATTATTATAGATAATTATACCTCTAGTTCTAATATTCAACTTTATAATAAAGAACACTTCATAGTAATAATCTATATAGAGAAAACTTATTAAGACTAAAGCTTAATATATATAGCTAAAAGTAACTACTAAGATTACAAAGTAAAGAACTTTTATAAACCTTTTGAAAATAGAATAAAGTTGAATGCTTATAAGAGCTAGGCGTTCTATAATCTATCACTCTTCTATATCTATATTTTAATAATAAAACCGAAATCTCTTCAAAATCCATATAGCTATTTATAAACGGAGCACTATAGACTAAGTATAGAAATATCTAACTATAAAGATTATAACTAAAATTATTAATATATCAAACTAAGCCTTAATAAAATCAGTCTAAATACTACAATTAATAAGTAACTTATAGATATTAAAAAGGAAATTATTAAACTCTCCTATAAATTATTATACTAAACTAATAGTATTAGAAACTAAGTATTAATTAATTAATACCTTAATATTAATACCCTATTACAATACTTATTACTGGATACTTTAGAGTATTATAAGAATATAATTATAGGGATTCTAAAAGCTATGATCATAAGTTTAGGTTTAAGGTTTCTTTTGTTATATAAGTAGTATATGTATATAGGCTATAGGTGTATATCTATAGTATTTATCTTCTAAATAGTAGTAGGAGATATAGAATTTATATATTATTCTACTTTTTAGATTTTGTTACATATAATCAGGAGGTAAAATCTGGTATATATTCTATATAACTAAATGTAGCTATATATACTATATAAGGTTCTATTTCAAATAGTTTAAATAGGATAAAGCTTCTAGAGATAGTATTAATATCTAAGGTTTAACTAATATAACTTCTACTTCTTAAACGTATTATTCCTAATATACCCCCCTAGTTTTAAAGGTTCTACTTATAAGCTAGTCTTTTAAATAATATTAGTTAAACCTTTTATTTATATCTTATAAGAAGTTTTTTTTATTATCTTATTACTTTTATTAAATTTCTACTCTTATAATAAGAAGAATAATATTATTTATAAGTTATTTAGATATTTCTTATTAGTTAGAAAATATTTCTAATACTCCTAAGTTTTTTATTTAACCTTATTATTACTATAATTTAGATCCTAATTAGTTATTAAAGGTTTCAATAAAGTCTTTAAATATTAAAAGCCTCATTTAAAGTTCTTCTTCTTATTATAATTTTAAATAGTTTAACTAATTTATTATATTGATCTAAATAATAAAAATACTAAACTAGTAGTTCTAGAGAAGTCTTATAAGCTATTAACTATAAGGTTTCCTAAAAATATATATTTAATCTTAAAATATGTTTATATAACTTCTTATTATAACTAGTAGTTAAAGGCATTTATATATTATAGCTTTATATATAATTATATCATTTTAATAGTTATAAGGTATCTTATTTACTAGTTATTATATTAGATTTAAATAGTAGGATAAGGTTTATATATTTTATTTCTACTAGATATATTTATTATAAAGTTTATTTAAAGTATAGTAATAAAATAATTAGTAAAGCTAGCTTTTTAAATAACTTAAAATAATATTACAAGCTTTACTTTAGTTATTAAAATAGTAATAGTATCTTATTTATTAGTTTATTATATAATTAGATTTCTGAAGAAATATATAATATATGTTTAAAAGCCTTTTCAATTGTTACTATTATTTA
>AMCV02000042.1:123490-161285 GCA_000350065.2 Colletotrichum orbiculare MAFF 240422 | reverse complement strand
AATATATTATATATATTTTGTAAGGTATTTAAAGAGTTCTTTAACATATACTACTTATAAGAACTATAGTTATTATACTATTTAATTTTGAATAATCTTAATACTAAGAAACTATTATCAGGTTTTTATTTCTCTTAAAGTAATACTTCTTTTAAAGGTCTACTAATAATATGAATATTACAAATATATTTTCTAAAGGAAATAAGAATATATAGTTATTAATATAGAAGAAGAAGATAATATACTTCTTAAATTAGTAATATAGTTTTCTTATAGTAAATTTAAAGCTGAAATACTTAAGGCTTACTTTTAAATAATATTATTATAAGAAAGGAGACTTATATAAGTTATATAGTATTTTATTAAAGTAGTAGGTCTTACTTAGTATTTAGTAATCTAGTAGTATTTCTATATAAATAACTTTATTAAATATTATATATATATAAATATTAATTATATTATATTAAAGTAACATGAGATTGAAGTAATTAGTAATTATTATACATATTTAAAATAATATATTTATTAGAATAATTATATAAGTCTTATAGTTATCTTATAACTATTAATTCCTATAGATAACTAGTTAAACTTTAACTTTCAAGAAGTATTTATACTTATTAAGCTTATAGGTATAAACTTAGTAGTATTTAAAAACTTTTCAATTTCTAATAAAGGTTCTACTAATCTTACTTTAGAAGTATAATTTAATATAACTCTTAAAATAAGCTTATTTTATTATTATTATAACTTTAATATATAGATAAATAAATACTATTAAGTAAGATATAAGTAATAGTAATGGCTTTTTTTATAGGACTCTTAGAGTAAGAATTTCTACTTTCCTATATCTTAAGTATTTTCTAATATTTAACTCGTTTTATAACTAAAGTTTATTATTAGAAGTTATAATATTTATATCTTAAAGTTTTTAAAAAAGTTGGATTTCTAGGATTCTTTCTAGTTAATTATTTATACTACTTTTCAACTATAAGTAGGAGTATTTGAGAATATTTTAAAATAACTAAAAAATACTAGTTAAAAAAATAACTTTAAATAAAGATCTCTTAATAAGTCTTATATAATATTTTATCTATCTTTTATATTTAATTCTTTCTAAAAATACCTAAGCTTTTTATCCCCCTATAGTTTTATTTATATAAATAAGATTATAAAAGAATATAATAAGTAACTTTAGAAGGATTATTAATATGAATTTTGTAGTTCTAAATAATACTTTATAAAGTTCTAAAGTAGCTACTATATAGATATAAGATTTTGAATTATTATAACTACTTCTTATTTTAAAATAAACTATTTTATTAGGTTTTTTATTAAAGTTTAAATAAGTAGTTAAACTAACCTTAAGTAGTTCTATTATAATTATTTACTCCTATAACTAGTAACAAACTTTATTAGAA
The DNA here is from genome assembly GCA_000350065.2 of Colletotrichum orbiculare MAFF 240422. Taxonomy (NCBI): domain Eukaryota; kingdom Fungi; phylum Ascomycota; class Sordariomycetes; order Glomerellales; family Glomerellaceae; genus Colletotrichum; species Colletotrichum orbiculare. Next base: position 159,864 of record AMCV02000042.1, on the reverse strand, counting down.
TTAAACTATTTGAAGTTATCTTATAGGAAGATCAAATTCCTATTGAAAAAGAGGGTTTTATTAAAAGAAATATTATGAATTATTATAACCTTATTTTAAACTAAGTTTTATACTTAATATTAATAAATTAAAGTATAGCTAATTAAAAAACTTATAAAATATACTTCTTAAGATATATTAAATAGTTATACTTAAGTTCTATATCTATAGTAAGAATAAAATATCTATAGCTATAAGTATAGAAATAGGTTAAATCTAGCTTTATAGTATTATCCTTTTAAGTAGCTTTATAAAGCCTCTAGTATAGTATTTACTAGCTTAAAAAGTATATTAATATTTAATTATAAAGAAATACTACTATTTATAGGGTTTTAAGCTAGAGTTTACGAAGTAGGTTACTCCTATACCTTATAACTCTTATATAAACCTTAATAATTACTTTAATATACTTAATACTTCTATTTTAACCCTAAATATATAGAGTGGATAACTAGAAGTATATACTTTAAGAAGTTAGATTGCATTTAAAGTTCTTATATCTAGAAATTTCATTATCATACTGAAATACTCTAATATTAATATTATACTAATACTTAAGGAGTATAATAAAGCTCTTAAATATTCCTATAATAGTAGTTCTAATATAGTTAATAAAATAGAAGTCTTAAGAGTAATTAGTAGCTTTATCTATAAATATTAAAACTAAAGTATAATTACTATAGCTCTAGTAATAGAAGTAGAAGTTAAGGGTAATATATTCCCTAGGGGTAATATATAAAGTATTCTTATACTTTATATAGTAAATCTTACGTTTTATCTTATTAATACTACAAGCCTTATATACCCCCCAAGTAGGCTGATACTTATTATACTTTAAATAGCTATTAGTAATATAAATCCTTTATATAACTAAGATAAAGTAATTAAGAAGTTCTCTATTAAAATACCCTAACTATTAGTATTAGAACTATTTATTATCTTTTAAATTTTTTTAAATAATATATATAATATATTACTAGTAGTGGTAATATTTAGGAGAAAGCTTATATTATACCAATTATACTATTAGTATAATTGATTTCTTCTAAAATATATAGTATTTAAAAACTTACTAGTTATATTAAATATTAATAACTATAATTTTAGAATAATTATCTTTCTATAGTTAAGATAAGTAGTTTAACCTAATATCTTAGTAGTAGTTTTTTTTTTATAACTACTAAAAAGAAACAAAATTAATAACTAGAATAATATAAAAAGTAATATTATATAGATATAATTTAACCTCTTTATTTTTACTAATTATAATAAAGATCTTAATATCTCTATAGTTTTTAATAAGTATAAACTTTATACTATATTAAATATAATTTCTTATAGAAGCTTCTTAAAGAATTATAATGTATTTTATATCTTAGAAGATATAAATTAAAATATTTGAATTAAGAATAAAAGAGTCTTAAAGAGGGTATTATTAAGATTTCTCTTTATAGTATACTTATTATATAGTATTATAACTATCTTAGCTAGAGGGCTAGCTATATAATTACTATTATTTAAAAACTTAAACTTTCTTTAAGAAGTCTAGATCTAAAGTTAGTAACTATTTAATTTCCCTTTTAGTTAAAATATTTAATATCTAGTCCTTTTAAGCTAACTAAAGATATATAAAATAATAATATATTAAAATATAATTTAATTCATACTTTGGAAGATATAGGAGTTTATTTAAGTTCTAAACATTTCTTTTATTACTTTAAAAGTTTGAAATAGTACTTAGAATTTCTCCTATAGTATTACAAGTATTATAACTAATCTTACTATATAAGAAGACTTTAGAAAAATACTAGATTGCCTCTATAATAGCTAAAATAACTTTATTTAAAAGTATAGAATTTGGGTAACTTTAAATTATAAATATATAGCCTTATATATAAAGCTTAATTAATAAGAAGGCTAATAAAATTATAAAGTTATAAATCTGAAACGCTCTAATAATAAAAGAAGTATAGTTAACTATTTAAACCTTATATATAGCATCTTACTATTTTTAAAATTATATTTTAATTACTATTCTTACAGTTAGATATTTAAGTTTAAAGGATTGAAGTAATTTATAGTATATTGAAATAATATTTTAGAAGTATAAATTATTTACAATATTGAAGTAATTATAACAATTAGTAGTCTATACTACTATATCTTCTTCTATATAATAATATCAATATTAGAATACTTTATTTATATATTTAAAGATTTAAATTATTATATAAATTTAGCTTAATTACTTATATTAATATTCTTAAACTTTTAAAATATAGAGGCTATAGAAAGTTATATAGATGTTTAGGCCTTTCTCTATAAAGTATATAATATTCCTTATATAAACTTTTTTAATAATATTTATAAAGAGTTATTAATCCTCTTTATAGCTTATTTCTATAGGAATAAAACTCTTAAGAATGATTAATATATATATTTTAATAGTTTATTAATACTTCTTAGTTTTTAGAAGGTTACTTAAGAGTAACTTTTAAAAAGGTTCTAAAAGGACGCTTTAATAAATAAGTACCTTAAGGTTAAAGTAATTCTATAAGTTATAAGCTTCAGCTTCTATTTAAAAAGTATTATATTAAATCAACTATTAATTAGCTTTTTTGAAGATTAAATAAAAGGTATTTTAGTAGATATCTTAACATTTGAAATATATTAAATTATTATAATATATATACTTAGCCTAGTAGCTTTCTAGTATTATAAGACTTTTAATTATTATATATAATTAGGAAGTAAAATCTAGTATATATTCTATATAATTAAATATAGCTATATATATTATATAAAGCTTTATTTTAAATAGTTTAAATAAGGTGAAGCTTATAGAGATAGTACTAACGCCTGAGGTTTAGCTAGTATAAATTCTACCTCTTAAGTATATTATTCCTAATAGATTTCTAAGTACTACTTTTGCGATTGAAGTACTTTTTATACTTTAGATCTACGAATATAGCGCCTTTTATTTAACATAATATTCTAGAATTTTCCCCCTATTTTCTATTACTATAGGATTAGGTTTAAAAGAGGTTGTTTAATTTATTTATTCTAGTTGTTCTAGCCTAAGTAGCTGGCGCCTATTTTACTATCTAGTTATACTAGAAATATTTGTATCTATAAAAGTATTATTTATTTATTAGTTATACTTAATTAATATATTAAGATTATTTACTAATAAGAATAAGCTAAGTCTTTAAGTAAATAGGATTAGCTAAAGTTATATAAGGGGATTAAATTATATATACTTACTATACTTATATAGAAATCGTAAGTTAGCTTGTATTAGTAATAGAGAACTTTCGTATTAAGAGTATAAAGTCTTATCTTAAAAATAAGTAAGACTCAGTCTAAAAGATATTAAAATCGTAGATATTAAAGTTATAATAAATATTCAACCAGAGTATTTATAGTTAGTAGTAATTAAATATTTCGGGATATTCGAATTATATATTAATAGCTATAAAGGCGTGAAAGCGTAAAGATGTGAAGGTATAAGGTTATTGCGGTAGGAGTTATCAGTTATGTATTATCTACGAAAAAGTTAATATAGGGCGGATATATTAACTATAGCTATAAGGGGTTCAGTTCTAAATCAACTAGAAGCTAGCTATAGTAGTGAGTAGGGGGGTAGGAGGGCTAGAATTATACTTCAGGAGGTAATATATCTACTAATAGTCGTAGTGGAAAATAAACCATTAACCCCTCCTAAATATTAATAGTATTAATAATAACTTATACTAATTTATACCCCCTCTATAGATATCTTATTAAGTTTAGTATTATAAAAGAAACGTACTTTATAATAAGTATTATAATACTCTAATAATTATATGATAAAAAAAGCTTTCTAAGATTTATTAGCTTAATAGTAAATTTAACCTTATAAATAATATAACTAAGAGATCTAATGATTAAACCTTTAAGAAATCTATAGTAATAAATAAAATAGTAATATAAAAAGAAAGATAGCTTATAAGAATCACTAATACTAATACGAAGATAAGATAAAGATACAAGAAATAAATATAAAGTAATAGGAGAGAAATAAGAAAGGAAAAGAGAAGTATATTTTAATGAGAACCTAAAATACTTAATATAATATTAAATAAGAAGCATATCTTCATAGAGATATACTATTTATAATACCTTTATAGTTTTCAATATAATTAAAAGGATCTATTCAATTAGAGGCAATTTTATACTACTTTTATAATTTATACTACTTTTATATATCATACTACTTCCATATCTTATACTACCTTTGCATTTTGTATTACTTTTATATCTTATATTATTATTATATTCTATACTAACTTTAACGTTTAATATATTTTAGCTATAAAAGGGAGTATTACTAATATTAGGTTTAATATAATATTCAAATAGCTAAAACTATAGTAATAAGTAACTAAGTAGTTATCTTACTTATTTAGGCTAATACGAATAGAAGGATTATTATATAGATATATCCCTATAATATATAGTATATATATATATATATATATTATAATATAGATATAAATATTATATATAGAAACAATTAGCTATATATTAACTATGTAATCGATTAGGTACGACGTTTACTGGTTGTAAATTGATAGTCATCTTTAACGAAAAGGAAAACTTTATCCTTACACTACTAAAAGAATTAAGAATAATAAAAAGATTTCAAAGAGGAAGTTTTCTTCTTCTAACTGTTCTATTAGTATTAGAAGTAATTCAAAATAATAAGTTCAGTTTAGAGTTAGTTTTAAAAATTGATAAGGAATTTAAATTATACTTAGGTTAATATTTTAATCCTTAGCATACTTTAGGCTTCTAATTAGTTGTTTTTAGATAAACTTATTATTAATAGAAATTAAAATATCGGGAATATATTCATGAATAGAATACTAAATAGTTTATTAAACGTAAGATGTCCAATTAACTAAGAAAGGATATTTCATTTAAATAAATAGAGAAGTAAATACTTTAAGACCCCTATTAAGCTAACTTAAAACAAATTAAGAATTAGACTAGTTATATAAGAGTAAATAATAATAGTAACGGTAACTAAAAGTTAATATTAATAATTATATATTACTCTTAAAAGAATATAATAGTATTATTTTATGCTTTATAGAATATAAACAAAGTAGTTTTACTAATACCTATTTACATAATTAATAGTAAAAACTTATTAAAAATAGTTTTCATTCTTTAATAATATTCCTTATTATTTATAACATGATATTGAAGAAGAAAGACGGTTTACTAAGATTTAAATATATATGAATTGACTAATAATAAAACTAAAAGCTTAGAAATATATTACTAATTTGTTAGAATTACTATAAAGGTCTTTTGTTAAGATAGTAATAATCAAGATTATAAAGTCAAAGGAAAAAGGTATTTAAAAAGAAGTAGATTGTTTAAACATGAAAACTAAACTTCTTTTATTTAAATAAACTGTGATTTATAAAAAAGAAATAAATAGTAATTCAAAGTAATATAAAATAAGGACTTATAAAGATAGGAATATTTAACTAGTTAATATACTATAAATTATATTTATAGTAATACTACTTATCTAATTCTTTTGAATAATCAAAGTAATAAAAATGATATTTAACTTGTAAGTCTTATAGTTTAACATTATTAATATATTTCTAAATATTTATAACAGATTCTAATAGCTTTCTAATAATAGTTAGATTATTAAATAGTATTAGAGGCTGGCTATAAGGGATACTTTAGTAGTGCCTTAATCGTATTATGATAAACTTGAAGAATTCATACTCAAAGTGAAAACTCTTTACTAAGCTATAAGGGTAATAGTGATATAAAATCCTAATAATAATGTCTTATACAGGCCTTAAGGCTTAAGTCTATAATATATTTCTTATTATTCCCCCGTCTTATTATTATAATAATATTTACTATTAATAGCTTTAATAATATATCAATATTATTTAGTCGTCTAAATGAGCCTAACTAATAGGAAATATCTATTTTAAATCCATCTTTAAGATATAACTAATATTAAATAGTCTTATTAATAAGGAGATTTAAATATAATTAATATTCAATAGTCTTACTTATAAGAAGATTTATATTATATTTCTTCTCAGTAATTCTATATTATATTCTTTCTTTTATTAATCTATAAGAAGTTCCTTTCTTCTCTCTTTATATAGATTTATTCTTTCTTCTTTATTTAGTTACTTTTGCCTATACTTAGAATAATATTTAAACTCTTCACTCTATATATAGATCTAACCATAAATTTTACCTAATAATAGTATTTATACTAATACTAGCTTACAACTAGTTAAAATAGTAATAAAGTTACTTATTATTATAGATAATTATACTTCTAGTTCTAATATTTAACTTTATAGTAATAGAAAACCTTGTAGTAATAATTAGAGAGAGCTTTATTGAAGCTAGGGTTTAATATATATAGCTAAAAGTAACTACTAAGGTTATAGAATTAAGAACCTTTTTGAACTTTTTAAAGATAAGATAAAATAGAGTTATTTTTAAGAACTAAGTATTCTATAACTTATTATTCTTCTATACTTTTTATAATAGATTTAAAATTCTTTTGAAATCTATATAATTACTTATTAAAAGAAAAGTATAAGATAAATATAATAATATTTATTTATAACTCCTATAATTAAAACTATTAGTTTATTAGATTAAGTTTCAATAAAATTATCCTTAAAACTATAATTAATAAGTAGCCTATAGATATTTAAAAAATAATTATTTGATTATTCTATAAGTTATTATACTAAGCTAAAAGATTTAGAAATTAGGTGTTAATTAGATAATATTTTAATATTAGTATATTATTATGATACTAGTTATTAGATACTTTAGAATATTATAATAATATAATTATAGTGATTTTAAAAGCTATTGAGTTATATTAGGAGTATCTATATTTATATAAATATTATTTATATATTAGTTATATTTAATATATTAAGATTGTTTACTAATACGAGTAAGTTGAATTCTACTATATTTATATAGAGATTATAAGTTAGTTTATATTAGTAGTAGAGAACTTTTATATTAGTAGTAGAGAACCTTTATATTAGTAGTAGAGAACTTTTATATTAGTAGTATAAAGTTTTATCTTAGGGGTAGGTAGGGCTTAGTAGGGATATTAAGGTTATAGATATTAAGGTTATAATAAATAATTAAATAGAGTACTTATAGTTAGTGGTAATTAAATATCTTAAGATATTTAAATTATATATAGTTATAAAGGTGTAAAAATATAAGGGCGTAAGGTTATTATAGAAAGAGTTATTAGTTATATATTATCTATAAAAAGGTTAATATAGGGTGGGTATACTAGCTACTATAGCTATAAGGGGTTTAGCTCTAGATTAACTAGAGGCTAGCTATAGTAGTTAGTAGGGGGGTAAGAGGGCTGAAGTTATACTTTAGGGGGTAATATATCTACTAATAGTTATAGTAGAGAGCGAGCTATCAGCCCCTCCCTCTTTCTTCTTTATAATTATATAACTTCTTATTTTATACTTATTATAATACTACTATTTTACTACTTTTCTATCTATACCTCTTTCTTTATATTTCTTCTATTATTATATTTATCACTATGACTACTAATTTTAGACTTCTTATTAATAATTCTTCTTATTATTATATCTTTTCTAAACCTAGTACTTATACTTATAATATTTATATTATTAAAAGTAATTAAAATAATAATAAAAACTAACCTTTTAATATGATTATTTCTACTTATTTTAATTGTTATTCTAAGTATATTAAGAGTAGCCTCCCTTAGATTTATATATCAAATTATAGCTAATCTTACTATAAATATCTAGAATTGAAGAATTAGTATAAATAAGACTTTTACGTCTTTACTACTAATTCTAAATTATACGCTACAAGCTACTATGTTAATAGTCTAATTATATTTAATAAATGTATTATTACCTCTATAGTCTTTATTATTAATAATCAGAATAATTCTACAACTTACTAATTTCTATCTTTTCATTAGAATTCTCCGCTATAGTTTAATCTTATAATAACTACTTTTATTATATCTAATAAGTACCCTTAGTCCTCATTATTACTATACTTACTATTCCTTCTTTTTATACTAAAAGTATTACTATATTTACCCCTTCTTTCTCTTTTCAAATAAGTCTCTATTAGGCTTAGTAATATTATATAAATAATAATAAGTTTCTTCTCTCTCTTATTTTATTTCTATTGTATTATCTTTTTTATAATAAGGTATTACAATATATCCTAGTAATTATATTATATCTTACCAATATTGTAGTTGAATCTTTAATTTTATTCATATTGATTTGCCTATTTACTATTACTATATAATAACTTATTCTTACTAATATTAATAATATCTTATTTCTAAATAGATACTACTTATTACTATTCTTAATAATAAGAAGGAAGAAGAATAAGTTAATAATGAAAGAGAAGAAGAATTCTAAAAACATAAGGAGGAATAAGATAATACTAATCTTTCTATTTAATTCATTTAGTTAATATTTAGGAAGTAGGTCTTATAGTAATTTGTACATATCTTTTAAAAGTTATTATATTTTTTGATTTACAGTTTATATAGCTTTTCCTTATTAATCGTTTAATCATAATCTATTATTCCCTCTAATATCTCTATACTATACTTTGATTTATAATATAGTATTATTATTAATAGGGCTTTCTAAGAATTTGTATATTAAAATATTATAGTCATTCTATTTAATTAGTATATTATAATCATAATTTATCTTAAGGTTTTTCTTACTACTAATATCCCTTTAACTTTATATTTTTCCTAAGTCTTATCATTCTTTCTAATAAGAATTAAAATAAGATTAGAATATATATCTATATATTATCAAGATAGTAATAGACTATTTTCTACCTATTTGATGAAGCTAATGTAAAATATTAAATGAATACTTATAGATATATCTAATATAATATTTAATAATTTCAACATATTAATAACCTAATATTTAGAAATTACTTTATCAAACCTCTTACTTAGTTAATTATCTTAATATAATATAGTAATAACTATACTTTATCCAATTTTCAAAACTTCTTAGCTATTTATTATATTCTTTTCACATGTATTTTATTATATTACTATATTTCCGCTTAACTTAGTAGTTTAATATCTAGCTAGCTCTTACTATTATAGTAAGAATAATAGGTTTAAATCTTATAGTAAGTAAGTATAACTCATAACTATATACTTTCTAATTATATAAGCTATATAATAACTACTACTAGCTCTTAACTCCTAATATTAACTATTAATAACTAGTAATTATTAATAGTTAGTAGTAGTTACTACTAGTTAGTTAGTATTAGTATTATATAATTATAATCCTTTATAAAGTAATTATAATAGATAGGTTTATACTTCCCCTATTTGTTAGATATTATATTACGTAACTATATCTACTACTTAAGGTTTTTTCTATTTAAATAGTTCCTTAGTATTAGTAGTATCTATAGGGTTTATAAGATAAGAGCTAACTAGTAGGTATAGCTTCCTTTAAAGGGTTTCTAAGAGGTATGTAACCTTAAATAGATTAAAGACTTTCAATATTACTACTATTATATTACTATATAGGAGGAGCTAATAGCTCTCTTTCTATTTTAACTATAAGTAGATATATTACCTCCTTAAGTATAACTTTAGCCTTCCTACCCCCCTACTAATTATTATAGCTAGCCTCTAGTTAATCTAAAGCTTAACCCCTTATAATTATAGTAATTAGTATACTTACCTTATATTAACCTTTTTGTAGATAATAAATAACTAATAACTCTTTTTAGAATAATTTCATATTTTTATATCTTTATAGCTATATATATTTTAAAGATCTTAAGTTATTTAATTACTACTAATTATAAGTACTCTATTTAAATATTTATTATAACCTTAATATCTATAACTTTAATATCCTTATTAACTAAGCCTTATACATCTTAAGATAAGACTTTATACTATTAATATAAAAGCTCTCTACTACTAATAAAAGCTAACTTACAATTTCTATATAAGTATAATAAGTATATATAGCTTAATCCTCTTATATAGTTTTATTTAACCCTACTTACTTAAAGGCTCAGCTTATTCTTAGTAGTAAATAATCTTGATATATTAAATATAGCTAATATATAAGTAATACTTATATAAATATAGATACTTTTAATATAGCTTACTAGCTTCTAAAGCTTCTATAATTATATTATTATAATACTCTAAGGTATCTCATAACTAATATGCTAATAATATATTAGTATTAGAATATTATCTAATTAATACTTAGTCTCTAAAACCTTTAACTTAGCATAATAATTTATAAGATAACTAGATAATTATCTTTTAAATATCTATAAGCTATCTTTTATTTAAAACAATTAGTAAAAGGCTTTATTAAAGCCTGATTTAATAGATTAATAGTTCTAATTAAAAGACTTATAAGTAAACATTATTATGTTTGTAATATACTTCTCGAATTATAAGCAGCTATATAGATTTCAAGGGGACTTCAGTTCTATTCTAGAAAATATAGAAGAATAAAGAATTACAGAATACCTAGCTTTTAGTATTTTATTTTATCCTATCTTTAAGAAATTTAAGAAGGGTCTCAATCTTTTAACTTTAATAGTAACCTTTTACTATATATATTAAGCTTTAATCTTAAGAAGACTTTCCCTATATATATTTTTACTATAAAGTCTTTTATTACTATTAAGTTAAATATTAAAACTAGAAGTATAATTTCTTATAATAATAGGTAATTGTATTACTACTTCAACTAGTTATAAGCTAGTATTAGTATAAATACTATTATTAGGTAGATTCTATAGCTAAATCTATATACAGAGTAAAGAGCTTAGATACTATTCTAAATATAGAGTAAGAATAACTAAAGTATATTACTATATATATATTATTACTACCTAAGTTATTATAGAACTATTTTAATAGTAAAATAAGAATACTAAGACTTATTTTAAACTAGAATAAGTATTCTATTATAGAACTTGAAAATATAGAATAGATATAATATTAAGTTTCTTTAGAAATCTATTTAACCTAATTCTAATAACTAAAGAATCCATACTATTTAATACGAATGAATATATAGTAATATAAGTTAGTCGGTCTAATTATAAGAAGGCAATATATACTTATAGGAATACTTAAATCTTCAATATTACTTTCTGTATTCTACTATCTATTTATAAGTAGAATGATATTAACAATGATTTTTATACTCCTATTAATAGATATAATATTATTTTAAGATATACTAATTTAATCCAAATTATAATTTATAATAATTAATATAGAGAAGCTTTAAAACTACTATTAAATACTTTAGAATTCTCTCATATAAACTTTAATAATTATAAATATTATAATTTCTAATTAGATATATCTAAATAGCTAATCTATAATTTCTATTAGAAACCTTAAGTCTCAATTTCTAACAAATAGTAATTCTATAGTAAATTCAATACAAATCTATCATTAAAGCTTATCAAGAATTAATAAGAATTATAATAAGCCTTAGTAAGATTCCTAACGTTTATATAAATATTAGTAAGTATTATATATTTAGATAGGATATTTAATATTTCTGAATATACTATTTTTATATTACTCTTATAAGAATACTAAAAATATCAAATTAATATTAAACTAATTTAAAACTAAAGACTTATAAACTATTTATAGAATTAGAATTATTAATAATTTATATTTTAAAACTTAGACTTAGCTTTAATATAATAAAATACTATTCCTCCTTAGTATATAATTAACTACTTATATCTATTTTAAGACTTCTAGTAGAAATATCCTTACTATTTAATAGACTATTTCTAAATAAATCTTATATATTAATATCGCCACAATTATTTAGTTTTATAATATTAATAAGATAATACTTCGAAATATAATATCTCTATTTAGTAATATATAAATAGTATACTAATAAGTATCTTCTACTTATATAGCTTTTTCCTAGCTTCTTTCTATCTATATATTATAAATTATGACTACTAAGGAGAATTTACTTTCATTTTTAAAACTAATTTAGAAATATTATAAGACTTATAGTAAAAGCCTTAATTGTATAATATTATCCTAGCTTTATTAAGAGAAAATATTAAAATACCTTATAAACTAATTTAGATAGTATTTTAAAATAAAATGAAATTCTCATGAGACTCCTACCTATTAAGTCTACCATTTAAAAATAAATTTAAAATTTATAAAATATTCTATAGCCTTATAGTTAGAAAGAATAATAAATAGCTCTACTATATTTTTTACTTCTACTAATTATACCTTTAGATATAATATAACTATTAGTAACTCCTTATTATAAGTAATATAAGTCTATTAAACTAGAATAAATCTAACTAAATAGTAAATAACTAACTATACTATACTATCCCTATTTTCCTATAAGAAGTAGCTATTTAATACTACTTCTAAGCAATCTACTTCAACTACTATATATTACTCTAAATCCTATTAGACTATAATTAACTCGAAGATACATATAGACTTAAGCGCCTTAAATATATATTAACATATAATATCTTAATAAAATAATACTTCTTTTTATATTAATTATATAAAGCAGCAGTCTATCGCTCTCCTTTATCTATAAGGCCGGCATTATTAAGATATGGCGGTAGTATTATCACTAGCTAATATGAGTTAGTTTTATAAGTACTACTATAATAAATTCAATATTTAAAGTAACTACTAAGACTGTCACGCGGCCCATACTGGTAAGTTTGCATACCTGGTTATTATTCTATTACCTTATATTACCTATTTCTAAGTTATGACTAGGTTTAAACTAATTTCTATACTACTAAGTTCTTTTTACTATATTTATCTATAGAGACATATGTAGGCTATAGTATATTACTAGGCTTTTTCTTATTATAGAGATTTTATACTAGGCGTTATATAAAGCTACCTCCCTACTAGGTAGGGGGCTAAATATATAACACACCATATTAATTATATAAGAAGCTCTATTGAACTGGAGAAATAGTTACTTAAATTATAATAAAAGTTTCTAAAACGAAGAAAACTTCAAATACTATAGATGTTCTTAAGGACTTCTTATTTCTATATAGCTTGACTTCATTAGACTTATAATAGTCCTTTCCTATTTCAATAATAAAACCTAGATATTTAATTTATTCTATAGAACATTTATGCTTTCCTAAGTCTAAATATAGCTTAGCCTCTTATAACTACTTAAAGACTTATATACCTTTATCCTTATAATTACTATTTAATATATAACTATAGATAAAGATATTATCCAAATTGATTATGAAAAGGTTATTAAAAATACCTTAAAATATACTATTAATATAATGTTAAAATATTACAAATCTACTTATTAGTCTCGAAGGAATAATATGCTACTTAAATAAGTTAAAATATATCTAAAAGATAGTTTTATATTTATCTCGTTTTATAGTATATATCTTGTAGAAAACTATATAAATATTAATTTTATAAACTATATTATTTTGAATAATAAATGAAGAAACTTTTTAATTAATAATAAGGATCAATAATTCAATATACTAATAGTATTAAAAGTATAATGATTTATATGAACCTACTATTTTCCCCTAAGGCTTTTAATAAGGGAGATAGACGTCTTAATTATAAATAAGATAGCTTAGACTTAACTTCAATCTATTAGATCTATAGTTTAATGTTAGACTTTGAGGAAGTATTCGCTTAGTATATTATAAAGTAATCTTTAAATAAGTCTAACTCTATTCTATTTAAAGTCGTTTTTAAATAAATATAATAGTTATATAATTCTTAATAAGATAGGAGGTTAGAAATCTATCTCTATTAAATAAGTCTATAAAAGGGATATAAATAATTAGTAAGATAGATATTAACTACTTTAAAGTAATTAGTAATATAACTATTAGAGTTATATTAATTTATATTAAGTTAATTATTTATTATTTATACCCCCCTTTTCTTAAGCTACAAGATACTATAATTAGTAATTTAATAAAATCTATAAATCTATCTATATATATTTCTCTTAATATATTATTCATAGTCTTAATAGTAAGGCTATTGATTATATCTATCTTTATTTTATTCTTTATAAAACTAGAATTAATCTTTTAGTATTATATATATAACTTCTTAAGGATAATTAGACATATTATCCTTAGGATTATATAAAATAAAGCTTTAGATATCTATTTATTAAAGTTAATATATATCTTAACGATTATGGTAATATAGGTTTTCTAATTAGTATTTAGAATAATATTTAACTAGCATAATTATCATAATATAATTAATTTGAAATTCTACTATTTCACAAACTCCTTACTAATTACTCTATAATAATTATAATTATAACTAATTTCAATAGAAATAAAATACTTACTATTTATAATATAGAAACTAAAAAGGCAGCCTATCTATTTATCTCTATAGCTTTCTAGTTTTATTTCTTAGCATAATATATTTTTTAGTAGTTATACTAATTTACTTTTTAAAGGATTTCTTTTGCAAAGCTAGGCTTTTCTCTTATTATCTATAATTCTTTTATCTATTTATAAGGCTTGAATATTAATATTAGAAAATAGTAATATATAAGTAAAATATAAGTTATATTTAGTAATAAAATAATCCTTAGTATTATAAAATATATATATTTGGTTACTTTTGCTCTATACTTAGAATCGTATCTAAGCTCTATACCCTATATATAGATTTAACTATAAACTTTATCTGATAATAGTATTTATATTAATACTAGCTTATAGCTAGTTAAAGTATTAATGGAATTACTTATTATTATAGATAATTATACTACTAGTTCTAATATTTAACCCTATAGTAATAGAAAACCTTATAATAATGATTTATATAGAAAGAGTTTTATTAAATCTAAAGCTTAATATATATAGGTAAAAATAACTATTAAGATTATAAAGTTAAAGACTTTTATAAACCTCTTCAAGATAGAATAAAATAAAACACTAAAGGCTAGGTATTTTATAATCTATTACTCTTCTATATCCTATCCTTGGTATAACTTAATAACTTGAGTAATAATATACTATACTTTTATAGTAAACCCAAAATCTCCTGGAAGTAAATATAGCTACCTAAGAAGAAAGTACTATAGAGTAAATATAGAGATATCTAGTTATAATTATTATAATTATAACTATTAATATATCAGATTAAGCCTTAATAAAACTACTCTAAATATTATAATTAATAAGTAACTTATAAATATTTAAATTAGAATATTATCTAACTATCTTATAAGCTGTCATATCATATTAGTTATATTAGAAACTAGGTATTGATTAGATAATACCTAAGTATTAATGTTATACTATAGTACTAATTACTAGATACTTTAGAATATTATAATAATATAATTATAGGGGTTTTAAAAGCTATCTAGCTATACTAGAAGTATCTATATTTATATAAATATTATTCATATAATAACTATACTTAATAAATTAAGATTATTTACTAAAAAGAATAAGCTAAATCCTACTATACTTATATAGAGATTAGAAGTTAGTTCGTTTTAATAGTAGAGAGCTTTATATTAGTAGTATAAAATCTCATTTTAGGGGTAAGTAAGGCCTAATAGGAATATTAAAATTATAGATATTAAAATTATAATAAATATTTCAATAAAATACTTATAGTTAGTAATAATGAAATATCTCAAGAAGTTTGAATCATATATAGCTATAGAAATATAAAAGTATAAGGTTATGATAGAAAGAGTTATTAGTTATTTGTTATTTGTAAAAAGGTTAATATAAGATAGATATACTGGCTATAGTTATAAGGGGTTTAGCTTCGGATTTATAAAAGGTTAGCTATAGTAATTAGTAGGGAGGTAGGAGGGCCAGAGTTCTACTTTAGGGGGCAATATATCTACTAATAGTCGCAGTAGAAAGCAAGCCATCGGCCCCTCTCTATATATAATATATATATAATAAATGAAGAATATAATATATAGTCTGAATATAGATTGTTAAAAGATATAATATCTTTAAATTAAAGTGAAATGCTCAAATATATATAAATAGAATAGTTAGGCTTTCTATAATCTAAAATAACTACTTAGTAGACTCTATATTATACTTATTCTTATATACCCCTCTAATAGTAGAACTACTAGAGATAACTTTTCATTTGATAAATTATTCTAAATAGTATATTATTACAAATAAAAATAGATAAACTATCTTGAAATAACTTTGAGAATACTTAAATAAACGAAATAATTTATTATAATAAGTGTATTATAATTTATTATATATTCAACTATATTTTATGTTACTTTAATAAAATAATTAGTTAGCTCCTTCTACAATTATCATTTATTCAATTTCTAAATACTTTGAATGATCTATTTATTATTCTTTACCTATTAGTTTCTTTCTTCTCTTATATATTGATATTTTTGATAATTACCTTCTTATACTCATCAGTAATCTATATTGATAAAATAGATTCTATATATTAATTTCTAATGTAGATATTAAGTCTCAATTATGACTAATATTCTAATTACAATTTCATTTTAAGAAGGCTAAAATAATTAATAATAACTTATTTAATATTACTATTAACCTCTTAATATATTTTAATCTAAATACTTTATCAAGTAATCCTATATGAAGATTTTCTTTAATCATTCCTAAGCTTAAGGGAATACTTATTAATCCTAATTTAAAAAGTACTTAGAAATTGCAATTTAAAATTACAACTAGCCTTTTTCATCCTTACTGTATTATTAATAATACTTCTAATACTTAAAACACCTTTCTTTATTCTTTTCAAAAGGCTTATTTTATTTGATTTAGACTATATATTATTTAATTAAGTCCAAACTTATTACTTCCCTTTTATACTACTTAGTATTAATACTCTTATTAATCTTACCAACCTTATTAATAATTATTCAATTTTTAAAACTTAAAATTAAATTACTAATACTATAAGCACTTACCTAGTTAAAATAAATTTAACATTTAAGTAATAATTTAAACCTAAAATAGATTGACTTAAGTTATTTACATAGTTATATTTTACTACGTTTCCCAAGTTATTAGAATACCTAATATCTTTACTTCTATTTTAAATTTCTAAGTTACTTAAAATTAGTAATATTAAAATGACTTCTTTCAAGAATAATACTACTATAGTACAAAAGCTAGCTATTTCTACTGGAGTTCAATATCCCTAAAGATGTCTTAAAGACATTCTTATCCTATTTCCTCCTTTTAAAAATAAAGAAGATAACCTAACTAATAATCTTTTACTTACTAAGAAAGAGTAAGAAGAAATCAAACCTATTATTAATTATATTAAAAGTAAAGAAGATAATATTAATAAACCTATTAAATATCCTAAGAAGTATATTAAGATTATATTATAAATTATAAAAACGTCTATTTAAATGAGAAATTAAGAGACTTCTTTTAAGATGAATAACGTTAAGAATTAATTTAGAAATACTAAATATTAATTAAATAAACTAAATAAGAAGTCTACTATCTCTCAAGGTATTCTAATAAAGTCTACTCTTTTTAAAAAAAGTAATTTAAATGAGACTATAGAGAAACATAATACTTAACTTGTTAAGATAAACGTAATTAATAATACTTAGTCTATTTGAATCATCTTTTATACTATTTTTTACTTAAGCTTTATATTTTCTTATAGAAGCTATTTTTATACTATTAGGATTAGTAGTAGAAACTCACTTTCTAATTATTATTACTAATATAAAATTAATTTGAAAGGATTCTATATTCTAATTTCTAATAAAACTTATAAAATATCTAAGAAATATCTTACTACTATTTAGATTTCTAAAAATAATAAGATAAGTAATTTAGTATAAAGCTTTTATTTAAAGTCTAATTCTTTATATTTAAAGAATATGAAAGTTAGTAAAATGAAAAAGCTATTCTAACTCAAACTTTAGTCTAAATAGTAAAAAAAGTTTAAATTAACTCTTTTTAAAAATAGAAGTATTTCTAAGTCTATTATTAGAAGTCTAATTATTATTTTACTTACTATTATTTAACTATATTAAGTATTACTACTTATTTAACTTCTTACTATTAGTCGTATCTCTAATCTTTTAGTTACTTTTATCAAGTCTCCTATTAGCTAAAACTCTATATCTTAAATAATTACTAGATTTAGAAACTAGAGTCTTAGACTTTAAGTAGTTACTAGTAGTTTTAGAAATTAGAATTTTAACTTTAATATTCTAATTATTAATTTTAGTAGTTTCTTTCTATCTTTTAAATAGGCTTTAATATTATTATAGGCTACGCCTAAATAACCAGCCAGGACTATGCCCAGGTATCTATCGATAACCCTCCTACTCAAATAAGGCTCTAGTAAGCCTTAGGTAATACTATATATATAGACTTTTCCAGGCATTTATAAAGGCTTCTTTTTTACCCTTTAGTTCTAAATAAATAGTATTTTACACTACTTATAGTTAAATAAGCCTAGGTCTAACTCTTAATATATTTAGAACTTAGTTTTATTTACTATATAGATAATACTAAGTAGAATATAACTCCCTACTAGTTAAGTATATAATTTAATTAAGTAAAACTCCTAAGATATAATACTATATAATAAATAACTAACTAATTAATATAAAAAATAATAGAAAGTACTAAAGCCCTTTAGGATACCCCTATAAGTAGTAACCCTATAAGTAAACTATTTTAGTAATAATTATAATATACCTTAAGCTTTTTCTACTAGAAAATTAATAAGTTTATATATAAATTAACAAGATAAGACATTATAATAAGTAATAGCCCCTAAGTAGTTATTATAATAAATACTTCTAATTTATAGTAAGATATCTTAGTAACCCTTAGAATAACATCTATTAAGACGCTAGCCCTTAAGATTAATAATATTACTATATTTCTATTAATAACTAATTAGTAAAAAAAGTTTTTCCTCCTATTCCTAAAATTTTTAAATAAGTAAAAAGAATACTAAATATAAGCTTAATAGATAAAAATTAAACTTAAAATTAATTACTACTTTTTAATAATAATTAGGAAATTAATATTTAATTTATTCCTATTTAAACTTTAGTCCTTAATAAATAGTTAAGACTTTCTATATAATTAGAAAACTAGAGAATTCCTATAACCTAGATAACTTTATAAATTATTTTGATAAAATTTATTTAGACTTAAATAATTAGCCTTATATTATTACCTAATTATAAAACTTCTAATAAAAAGAAAATAAGTATCTAACTACTTTCTTATTATAATTTGAGAAAACTTTAATTAATATTAAGAAGTATATATAGCTAGATATAGTCTAAATTTCCCTACTAGAAGCTATATTATTCCCCTATTTTAAAAAACTACTTATTATAATTAAGCTTCTTACTAAATATAAATTCTAATTATTAAAAGTTTAAAATATAATTTAAAAACTTAAGTATATAAAAAAATACCTACTTACTACTAATTATCTTATTAGAAACCTACTACTTATAATATAAAAAGTAATATAATAATAATTAGAATAATTAAAAAGTAGTAATAATACTAAAACTCTAGTAATCCTTCTTCTACTCCTAAAAAAAACGTTAAGAATTACTAAGATACCTACTAATACTATAAATATAATAAGGAAAGCTATATTTATAAGAATTATATAGTATAAAAATATAGGAAGGCTACTATAAAAATTATATAAATTATAATTACTATAAATTATATTAGAAATAATTAGAAAGATAGTATTCTCCTACTTAGTAATAATAAGGATTTAAAAATAATAATAATTCTAAAGTGAAATCAAGCCTTAGAACTAATAGAAGTAGAAGTAATAAGATAGGGAAAATAATAAGAAAGGGAATAAATAAGTAGCTAGTAGTTAATTATTATTTAAATTAGAATTAATAAAAGTTATTCTATTAATATATCTATTAATATAAATTATAATACTTATATTATTATTAATATATTTCTTATAAAGAAATTTCGCCTCCTACTAGTTAATAAGTTGAAGAAATAGATAAGAAGATATACTACTAAGCTATTACCTAGTAATACTTAGGGAATAGCTATTTTAATACTAGAAGTTAGTAATTATATATAAAAGATCTATACTTATATTATAAAAGGCTTCTAACTACTTCTATATTTCAGGCGACTATAGATAGAAGATAACTATATTATTTATAATACTAAAGCCTAATAGATAACTTATAAGAAAGAAAATATAATAATATATTTAGAATACTAAAATAAATTAGTAAAACTTAAAGAGATCTAATTAGCCTACTTATTTAGTATTAATTCGTTTATATTTATCTACTAATATATTATATAGTATATTAATAAGATACTAAGCCCCTACTAAGTTATATCTATAAACCTAGTAGATATTAAGAAGGTATTAACTCTAAAAGTAGAAGTAGACTCAAGGGATTATATTTCTATAAGTATCTTAAAAAAATTCCTAGATTTCTTCTATTTAAGTATAGTATACTAACTACTCCTTAGCTAACTAAGAATAAATTATTATATTCTATTAATTCTTAATAATAAGAAATAAAAACCTAACTTCTTATAAGGATTTTTTTATAATATATTATAAGAAGAACTTCTAATACTTAAGAAAACTTTAGAAGACTTATTTAATAAGAAATTTATTAAAATAAGTAGTTCTTCTACTAGTATTCTAATTCTTTTTATAAGGAAACTAAATAGAAGGATATATTTCTATATAGATTATAAAGTTTTTAATATAATTACTAAGAAAAATGAAAAATTTTTCTTTTTTATATTAAAAACTTTTTAGAAAGTTACTATAGCCTATTAGTATATTAAGCTTAATATTATTGCTATATTCTATAAAATTAAGATTAATAAAGTAGATTAGGAAAAAATAGCCTTCTAGATATATTATAGTCTTTTTAAATAAATAGTATATCTTTTTAGACTTATTAATACTTTTACTATATTCTAATAATATATAAATAGTTATTTATAAGATTTCCTAGACGACTTTATAATAATATATATTAATAATATCTTTATTTATACTAATAGTATATAATAAGAATATAAGGAGAAAGTCTACTAAATATTTAGCTATTTTATTGATATAAGACTAAAGCTAGACTCTAAAAAATATAAGTTTTCTATTATAATAGTTAAGTATATTAGATTTATTATATTAGCTAGGAAGGGCTCTTTATATAATTTAGAAAAATTAAAAATTATTACTAACTAGTTATTCTTTAGGTTACTAAAAGGTATTTATAGTTTCCTTAGATTTATAAATTATTATAAAATCTTTATATTATAGTATAGTATTATTATAAAACCCCTAAACTATCTAACTTAGAAATATATACTTTTTAACTAAAGACTAAAGTAATAAGAAGTTTTCTTTATATTAAAATACTTTTTTACTATAGAATTAGTCTTATAGATATTTAATCCTAATATTTTAACTATAATAGAGACTAATTATTCTAGGTTTACTTTAAGTAGTATATTGTAAAGGGCTAGACCTAGGCTTATTTAACTATAAGTAGTGTAAAATACTATTCATTTAGAACTAAAAGGTAAAAAAGAAGCTTTTATAAATACTTAGAAAAGTCTGTATATATAATACTACCTAGGGCCTACCGGAGCCTTACCTAAGTAGGAGGGTTATTAATAGATACCTAGGTATAGCTCTAGCTAGTTATCTAAGTATAGCTTATAATATTACCCCTTTTTTCTCTAGTTACTACTTAGCTATAAGCTATAGGCTAGGTCTCTATTATTATCTACTATTAACTTATACTTCCCCTTATACTACTCTAGTACTACTATATTTATAATAATATTAACTAGCTCCTATATAAAGTCTATATATTTTTCCTATTTAATAAAAGCCTCTTAGTGGTACTTTCTATTTACTTAGTACGTCCTCATAATAAAGATATTTTTAACTAATTACTTAGCCTCCTTATTATTATTTATTAATAGTAATAGCTAGTTATTAATAACTACCTACTTAAGTAGAAAATTAATAGTAACTTGCTAGAGGATATCTATATAGAACTATAAATAGATAGACTTTAATATATCTAGCTTAATAATATATAATAATAAGATTTTTACTACTATATACTTATAGTATAACTAAATTAGTTTCTAATTTAGTTTTAATAATTTATAATTAGATATATTTAGTTATACTTTATTACTAATTTAGTACTAATTAGTAGGGGACTAGGTTTTATTCGCTTAAACCTCTAATTTCTACTAAGTTGCTACTATCTTAATATAGATATATATTATTACTAACCGCATCCTCTTAACTAACTTATAAGTAGTATTTTTACTACTACTAAATACTAGTACTACCTCCTCAACTATTAGGATAAAGTTAATATAATAATTATAATTTATAAAAAATAGTATTATCTTTATAATGCTATACTACTAGTTATAAAAAGCTAGTTATATAATAAGTAGTAAATCACCCTAATTATCTTATAGCTAATATGTAAATACTTTTAAAACTATTTAGATCTCCTAATTATATTATTCTATAGTCCTATTTATTTAAAAGTAATAACTAGTACTTAATAGGTATATAATACCTATTAGGCGATAGAACTCTTTCTAGAAGTAACTTACCTAGTTAGAACTTCTATTACTTATAATAGAATGTAGTATATTGTAGAACTTATAATAATAGCTAAGGAACTACTAGGTATAAGTTTCTACTTCTATAATATCTATTTCTTCTAATATAAAAATTTTACCTAGCTAGTTTATAATAATTTAGAAGTAATAGTTATTCTATTTTTTCGTAAAACGTAGGTTAGTAATAAAATCTATTAATAGATCTAAATATAACCTATTAAGTATTAAGAGGGGTTTTAAGAATTCCTTTTTTACTTATTTCTAAATATAGATTCCCCTATATATATTATAATTATATATAAACTAATAGATACTTTAAGACTACTTAAGCTAGAAAAACTATTAGCTTATAATTTTTAGTATACTATTTTATCTTAAATACCTTATAGGAGAAGAATTATATAATTCTTATACTAATTTAGTCTTAAGTTTATTAAGAGGATTATTATTATTCTTACTATTTAATATTTATAGTCTATTTCTAAAAGTAAGCTATCTTATTATATTAAAAGTATATTTAGTAATCTAGATTTTAATATAGAGATTAAAAGGAAAGTTATATTCTTCTTATTAGATTATTATAAAAACTTATTAGTATAAAAAGTCTTTCTTAGTAGTATAGTTTTATATTTCTTATAAGTTTAGTCTCTTTTTAAAAACCTAAGTATTAGTAATACTTATATATTTTATTTAAAACCCTATAAAGATAGTAGTATCTAAAATAACCTATATTATTCATCCCTACTATTTCTTATTATTTTATCTTTTAGAGGCGTCTTATTCTTTTTTAAAGAAAGTATTAGAAGTTACTATCTAAATATCTAACTAGTATTTAAAGTAGAAGTTATATTAGGATAATTCTTCTACCTACTAATTCTACTTTTTAGTAAGTTACTATTTCTTTATAAAATATTTAAAACCTTTATAATTAGTAAGGATTTTAAACTTCCTAGCATTCTATAGTTCTACTTTTTATACTTATAAATAAGCTAATACTACGAGGAATTCCTTATTATAAATAAGGTAGTTAAATTCCGTAGGGGTTAAGTATTAAGAATAAAAAACTACTAAGTATTTTATTCCAGCCTTATTATCCTAAGTTAATATACTACTTAGGGTAAACTTAGAATAATTAGTTTCTACTATAGTTAAAGTATTAAGGTTAAATATCTATAGGATTAGTTCTATAGTAAAAAGGTATTTTAGTATAAAGAAAACTTCTTATTATTCTAGTCTTTAGTCGAAAGGTATATATTTCTAAATTAGATAGTTTAAAAGTTTTATAATAGTATTATACTATAGTATAAAGACTTTATAATAGTTTGTAAATCTAAGGAAACTATAAATACTTTTTAATAACTTAAGGGGTAATTAGTTAGTAATAGTTTTTAACTTTTCTAGGTTGTATAAGAGGCCTTTCCTAGCCGACATAATAAATCTAATATACTTAACTATTATAATAGAGAATTCGTATTTTTTAAAGTTTAGTTTTAATCCTATATTAATAAAGTAGCTAAGTATTTAGTAGACTTTTTCCTTATACTCCTATTATATACTACTAGTATAAATAAGGATATTATTAATATATATTATTATAAAATTATCTAGGAAATTTTATAAATAACTATTTATATATTATTAGAATATAGTAGGAATACTAATAAGCCTAAAAGGATATACTATCTATTTAAAAAGATTATAATATATCTAGAAAACTATTTTTTCCTAATCTATTTAATTAATCCTCATCTTATAAAATATAGTAATAATATTAAGCTTAGTATATTGGTAAGTTATAGTAACTTTCTAGAAAGTTTCTAATATAAAAAAGAAGAAGTAGTAATCTTTCTTAATAATTATATTAAAAACTTTATAATCTATATAGAAATATATCTTTCTACTTAGTTTCTTTATAAAGAAAACTAGAATACTAATAGAAAAACTACTTACTTTAATAAACTTTTTATTAAGTAAATCTTCTAAAATCTTTTTAAGTACTAGAAGTTCTTCTTATAATATATTATAAAAAAATCTTTATAAGAAGTTAGATTCCTATCCCTTATTATTAAGAATTAGTAGAATATAATAATCTATTTCTAGTTAGTTAAAAAGTAGTGAGTATACTATATTTAAATAGAAGAAATCTAGGAATTCTTTTAAGATATTTATAAAAATATAATCCTTTAAGTCTACTTCTACTTTTAGAGCTAATATTCTCTTAATATCTATTAAACTTATAGATATAACTTAATAAAAGCTTAGTATCTTACTAATATATTATATAATATACTAATAGATAAATATAAATAAATTAGTACTAAATAAGTAGGCTAATTAGATCTCCTTAAACTTTACTAGTTTATTTTAGTATTCTAAATATATTATTATACTTTTTTTCTTATAAGCTATCTATTAAGCTTTAGTATTATAAATAATATAGTTATCTTCTATTTATAATTACCTAAAATATAGGAAATATTAGAAGCTTTTTATAATATAAATATAAATCTTTTATATATAATTATTAACTTCTAGTATTAAGATAACTACTCTTTAGGTATTACTAAGTAATAGCTTAGTAGTATATCTTCTTATCTATTTCTTTAATTTATTAATTAATAAGAAGTAAAATTTCTTTATAAGAGATATATTAATAATAGTATAAATATTATAGTTTATATTAATAAGTATATTAATAGAATAACTTCTATTAATTCTAATTTAAATAGTAGTTAACTATTAGTTATTTACTTATTCCCTCTCTTATTATTTTCCTTATCTTATTATTTCTACTTCTATTAGCTCTAAGGCTTAATTTTACTCCAGAGTTATTTTTTTCCTAAATCCTTATTATTATTAAGTAGGGGAGTATTATCCCCCTAATTATCCTTAGTACGATCTATAGTAACTATAACTTTTATAATTTTTATAATAATTTTCTTATATTTTCATATTATATAGTTCTTATAAATATAGTTTTCCTTATTATACTTATAATATTAATAAGTATCCTAATAGTCCTTAATATATTCTTTAAGAATAGAAAAAGAGTTATTAGAATTTTAGTATTATTACTACTTTTTAATTATTCTAGTTATTATTATATTACTTTTAATATTATAAATAGTAGGTTTTTAATAAGATAGCTAGTAGTAAATAGGTATCCTTTTTATATACTCAAGTTTCTAAATTATATTTTAGACTTTTAATAACTAGGGTTTATATTTAGTAAGAAGGTTAATTATAATA
The DNA here is from genome assembly GCA_000350065.2 of Colletotrichum orbiculare MAFF 240422. Lineage (NCBI taxonomy): Eukaryota > Fungi > Ascomycota > Sordariomycetes > Glomerellales > Glomerellaceae > Colletotrichum > Colletotrichum orbiculare. The sequence goes on along the minus strand of AMCV02000042.1, from coordinate 133,755 downwards.
AGTAGTTTTTTAAAATAGGGGAGTAGTATAGCTTCTAATAGGGAGATTTAGACTATATCTAGCTATATATACTTTTTAATATTAACTAAAGTTTTCTTAAATTATAATAAGAAAATAATTAGATACTTATTTTCTTTCTATTAGAAGTTCTATAATTAAATAATAATATAAAGCTAGTTATTTAAATTTAAATAAATTCTATTAAAATAATTTATAAAATTATCTAAATTATAAGAATTCTCTAGTCTTCTAGCTATATAAAAAATCTTAACTACTTATTAGAAATTAGAATCTAAATAGGAATAAATTAAATATTAATATTCCTAATTATTATTAAAAAAATAGTAATTAATCTTAAGCTTAGCTTTTATCTATTAGGTTTATACTTAGTATTCTCTTTACTTATTTAAAAACTTTAGGAATAAGAAAAAAAGTTTCTTCTACTAATTAGCTATTAATAGAAGTATAGTAGTATTATTAACCCTAAAGGCTAGTATCTTAATAGATATTATTCTAAAAATTACTAAGATATCTTACTATAGATTAAAAGTACTTATTATAATAGCTACTTAAAGATTACTACTTACTATAATATCTTATCTTACTAATTTATATATAAGTTTATTAATCTTCTAGTAGAAAGAATTTAAAATATATTATAACTACTACTAAAGTAGTTTACTTATAAAGTTATTACTTATAGGAATATTTTAGAGAGTTCTAGTATTTTTTATTATTCTTTATATTAGTTAGTTAGTTACTTATTATATAATATTATATCTTAAGAACTTTATTTAACTAAATTATATACTTAATTAGTAGGAAGCTATACTCTACTTAGCATTATCTATATAGTAAATAAAACTAAGTTCTAAATATATAAAAAGCTAGACCTAGGCTTATTTAACTATAAGTAGTATAAAATACTATTTATTTAGAATTAAGGGGTAAAAGAAAAGTTTTTACAAATACTTAGAAAAGTCTATATATATAGTACCGCCTAGGGCTTACTAGAGCCCCACCTAAGTAGGAGGGTTATTAATAGATACCTAGGTATAGCCCTAGCTAGTTATCTAGGTGTAGCTTATAATATATATTAACTTAAGATAATAAAGTTAGAATAAGGTATTTAATAGTTTTTTATTCTTAATACCTAATTCTTATAGAATTTAACTATCTTATTTATAATGAAAAACTCTTCATAGTATTAGCCTACTTATAAGTATAAAAAGTAGAACTATAGAATACTAAGAAGTTTAAAATCTTTATTAATTATAAAAACTTTAAATACTTTATAAAAAAATAGTAACTTACTAAGAAGTAGAATTAGTAAGTAGAAAGATTATCTTAATATAATTTCTATTTTAAATACTAATTAGACACTTAAATAGTAACTTCTAATACTTTTTCTAAAAAAGAGTAAGATATTTCTAAAAAATAGGATAATAAGAAGTAGTAAAAATAAGTAATATAAGTTATCTTAAATATTACTATCTTTATAAAACTTTAAGTAGGATATATAAGTATTACTAATACTTAGGTTTTTAAAAAGAAACTAGATTTATAAGAAATATAAGACTATACTATTAAGAGGGATTTTTTATACTAATAAGTCTTTATAATAGTCTAATAAGAAGAATATAACTTTCCTTTTAATTTCTATATTAGAATTTAGATTACTAAATATACTTTTAATATAATAAGACGGCTTATTTTTAAAAATAGATTATAAATATTAAATAGTAAAAATAATAATAACCTTCTTAATAAACTTAAGACTAGACTAATATAGAAGTCGTATAATTCTTCTCCTATAGAATATTTAAAATAAAATAGTATATTAGAAATTATAAGCTAATAGTTTTTCTAGCCTAAGTAGTCCTAGAGTATCTACTAATTTATATATAATTACAATATATATAGGAGAATTTATATCTAGAAATAAGTAAAAAAAAGATTTTTAAAACCCCTCTTAATATTTAATAAATTATATTTAGACCTATTAATAGATTTTATTATTAACCTACTCTTTATAAAAAAATAGGATAGCTATTACTTCTAAGTTATTATAGACTAATTAGGTAAAATCTTTATATTAGAAGAAATAGATATTATAAAAGTAGAGACTTATATTTAGTAGTTCCTTAGTTATTATTATAAGTTTTATAATATACTATATTTTATTATAAATAATAAAAATTCTAATTAGGTTAATTACTTCTAGAAAGAATTCTATCGCCTAATAAGTATTACACACCTATTAAATACTAATTACTACTTTTAAATAGATAAGACTATAAAGTAGTATAACTAAGAAATCTAAGTAGTTTTAAAAGTATTTATATATTAGTTATAAGATAATTAAGGCGACTTATTACTTATCATATAACTAGCTTTCTATAACTAGTAGTATAATACTATAAAAATAATACTATTCTTTATAGACTATAGTTATTATATTAATTTTATCCTAATAGTTAAAAAGGCAGTACTATCGCCTAATAGTAGTAAAAATACTATTTATAACTTAGTTAAGAAAATATAATTAGTAATAATATATATTTATATTAAAATAGTAGTAGCCTAATAGAAGTTAGAAATTTAGGCGAATAGAATTTAGTTTCTTATTAAGTAATACTAAATTAGTAATAAAATATAACTAAATATATCTAACTATAAATTACTAAAGTTAAACTAGAAACTAGTTTAGTTATACTATAAATATATAATAGTAAAAATTTTATTACTATATATTATTAAACTAGATATATTAAAATCTATCTATTCGTAATTCTATATAGATATCTTCTAGAAGGCTACTACTAATCTCCTATTTAAATAAATAATTATTAATAACTAGTTACTACTACTAATAAGTAATAATAAGAAGGCTAAGTAATTAGTTAAAAATATCTTTATTATAAAGATATACTAAGTAAGTAGAAAGTACTACTAGGAGGTTTTTATTAAGTAGGAAAAGTATATAGACCCTATATAGAAGTTAGTTAATACTATTATAAATATAGTAATATTAAAGTAGTATAAAGAGAAGTATAAATTAATAGTAGATAATAATAAAAACCTAGCTTATAACCTATAGCTAAATAATAACTAGGAAGGAAAGAAGTAATATTATAAGTTATACCTAGATAACTAGCTAGAGCTATACCTAGGTATCTATTAATAACCCTCTTACTTAAGTAAAGCCTTAGTAAGTTTTAGGCGGTACTATATATATAGATTTTTCTAAGTATTTATAAAAGCTTCTCTTTTACCCCTTAGTTCTAAATAAATAGTATTTTACGCTACCTATAGTTAAATAAGCCTAAGTCTAGCCTTTCACAAATATTAACTCTTTCTTTTAGAAGATATAATTCATTTTCTATACCTCTATAAATTAGTCTTCACATACTTATTACTACCTTTTACCTATATATTTAAAATTCTAAATTAAAATAGTCTATTTTAAATTAGATATAAATTTAAATAAAGAGCTTTATTCCTTATTAATGTCTTGAAAACCTCTACTACTTTCTAGCTTTCTATATAAATATAATTAGAATATTCTATTAAATAGTTAGTTTTTAGGAATTTAAATTATTTGTAAATATTATTTAAATAGTGAGGAATAGCTCTAAAAAGCCTATTGATGTATTTTAACTAGTCTTAGGAGTATTACTTATATATTCAATAAATTGAGAAGTATTCTTAATTATTCAAACTTTACTAAGATTAAGTTCTTTATAAGTCTATCTATTAATATTATATCTAAGGGTAAATAGATTATTTTAGAATTCTTTTCTAAATATTCTTAGTATAATTATATTAATTAGATATCTCTATATTAAAACTAAGTAAATAGATATTTACTATTTACAATTACTAGTTCTATAGTTTAATAGTAATTATAATAGATTCTCTTGAGATCTCTAAAAATAAACTTAATATCTCAAAATACTTTCTTTAGTATTATAACCTTTTTTAAAATATATTAAAGACTAAGAAACTCTATTTTAATTGTTAATATTATAGAAGTATTTTATTAAATAGTTTTCTTCTAGATTAACTTTCAAAATAAAGAGATAATATAACTATAGTTCAACTTTTAAGTTTCTTTATATTTTATAAAAGAAGTATTTATAACAATTAGAAATATTTAAAATATCTTATTAATACTTCCTAAACTTCTATATTATAGTATTGGGAATCTTACCTTATAGAAATATTAAATTATATTAGTAATAGTAGGTTAATATACTTAAGAGAGATTTATAAAGTATCTTCAAAGAAGAGAGTATATAGATAAGATATCTAATTATTGTATAATTAATATATAAGAGATGAAACCTATTTTAATCTGATATATAGAAATCTCTTGAAAGAGAGTTTAATTACTATTTCTAATAAGAAATACTATTAGAAGTAGTATTATAAGAATTAGTTTATATTGGAAATTAAAGCACTCTATAACTTTAGTAGTATCTATACTGTAAACTAAGTAAGTCTTCTAATACTTTCAATCTCTCACTATTTAAACTTTTAAAAAATACCTAATAAGACTTTATTCCTTAAGTTTATAAATCTATTTTATAGTTATAATAATCTTAAGAATATTCTTTTTAACTACTTTATAATATAAGACAAGAATATTATCTATATAGAAAAAGATATAGATACTTAAACTCTTATTCTTAAATAGATAAAATTCTTCTAAATATAATAGGAAGCTTAATAGTTTTAAAGTAATATAGAAAGCCTTATACTAAAGAAGGAGTATATCTTAAAACTTATAAAAAGCTTATTTAAACTTAATATATTTCCCTATAACTTTAAGTCTATCTAATAATTTGATTATTATTAGAAATTTATTAAAGTCCCTTATAGTATTCAGTAATACATTAATAATATTAAACTATAAAACTTTAAAGTTAATTTATATTATACTTACAATAGCTATTTAAAACATTTAAATAGCTAGTATTACTATATATATAATTTATAATAAATCAACTAATTATATATCTCTATATATAAATATTCTCATTTTATACTATTTTAAATAACTATTTATATCTATCTTATAAATAAAAACCTACTTAAGAGGGAGAAGTTGAATTTTAATATCTTGGTAATCTATTTCTCACTTAATACTTTCTTTTAGCTTTATAATCTTAGTTCTTATTAATTTAATAAAGGACTTTTATAGTAATTCTAATAGGTTAGTAATATCTTTCTAAGTTTTTACTAACATAATCAGTTAATTAATCTATATTTGAATCTTAGTAGAAAGATCTTTCTTCTTTAATAGTATATTTCAAATAATAAGGAATATTATCAAAAAGTTAAAACTATCTTTATTAAGCTTTTATTACTAATTGGGTAAATCAGTATTAATAAAACTATCCTATTTCTATTCTATATATAAACTACTCTATAATTATTAAATATTATACTTACTAAAAATAAGTAAGATCTTCAAATAGTTAAAAAGATCTTAAGGGTGATTTTAATTATATTTTCAAAAAGAAAAAGATTAATATTAATATATATGAAATCAGAAGGATAATAATTATTCCTATTAGACTCACTACTTAAGAGAGTTATTTTAGCTTTTAAAATATCTAAAAAATACATCTTTAGCTTTATTACTATATCTTTTAGAATTTAGCTATCTTTTCATTATTAGTTTGTAGTATAAAATAAAGAATTCTAAATTATATACACTATTTATAATACTATTTCGAAAAGTAATTATTATCTAAATATATAGGAATCTAATATATAAACCTATAATACTATACTTAATATACCTATAGTTTTCTAGAAGGTATAAATAACTTTTAAAATCATATAGGTATTTTAAATTTAATCAAGATATCTTATTTAACTTTCTTAGAAGAATATTTAATATGGATAGTACTCTACTATAGCTTTTTATTATGTTTTTATCAGTATAAAATAAAATAGAGAAGACTTCTCTATATTTAATTAGACTCTTAATTTCTAAATTTAAAGTTTCTCTTTTAATAATATTCTAATATTAAATTCTAGTCTAACTAGGCGGATTATATTAACTAAATGTTTAAAACTACTTTTTGATAGTAAGAATACTCTTAATCTTAGGAATCTAATATATAACTACTTAAAAGTAAAGAGTATACTACTTATTATACTTTATTAAATGAGAAATATTTGAAATAGCTTTCTCTAGTATTATCTTATATTCTATTCCAACTTATTACTATGTAATTAAATTATTCTAAATATATTACTGTTTTAGAACTCTTAGAAAAGCTTAAAAGGAGATATTATTATTATTAACAAGTTTGATTTAAATAGGTGTTAAAAAGCTATTATTAATTGTTATATCAGTTTAGATTTAAATTATAGTATAGTGTTTCCTATCTCTTTATAATCAGATTCTCAGACTCCTTAAAGTTTAAGATCTACTATATAGTCATTAAAAATACTCTTAGTTAAAAGAGTAAAGAATTTAATATTTCTAAGCGTTTATTAAGTAATATTTTCTTAGATAAACTTTTTATTAAAGTTAAATAGATTGATTAGTTTTAATACATGGAGATCTAGTTGAATATCTAGATTGAACTACTTCTAAATGTTTCAGTTAGTTATGAAGAATTATAATATAATATACAAATAGTTAAGGTTAAAGCTATCAGATAGTTTTATTATTATATTCAGGTTACTTGTAGTTAAGTATACTATTTTCAAGTAGTTATTTAAAGAATTAATATAATAAATTGAAAAAAATTTCCTTTATATTTATTACTTAAGAGTAGTTCAGCAAGTAATTACTTATAATTATAGTAGATACATAATACGGTATATAGTCTGAATATAAGTTGTTGAAATATATAATTTATTCAAACTAGAATGAAGCGTTCAAATATATATAAATAGAGCGGTTAGACCTTATATAATCTAGTATAGCTACCTAGTAGACTTTATACTATTCTTATTCTCACAATATACAAATACTAACCTATATATATATTTAGATAACTATAAAGTCTACTTAATAGGCCTTATATATATTTATAGTAAGAATTAACTAATGCCTACTAATTATAACTATTTATTTATCTAATTCTTTATAGCGAGAGGGAGTAGTATCATAATAGTATTATACTAATATTAAGATAGCCTAAGCTATCTTTATACTTATTATCTATATATTCCTCTTCTAATTAACTATAAATTCAAATTGGAATAAAAACTATATTCTACTATAGGTTTATACTTCTTTATTAGAGATTTCGAAGTGTATTATAATTGTATAGTAATATTAATTTATAGTATAGTAATCTATCTAATTAATATAATGGCTAATAATAGCTATTTAAATTTAAGAAGAGAGAATGAATTAGAAATAATTCAGTTAGATATCTCCTACTTAGAGATATTCCACTACTTATCTTATAGTTATTTTAAACTTAATATAAAACTTAGTAAATATCTATTTAAACTTCTAATATAAACAGTAAATCTTCTTAAAGGCCTAAATATTATAATAAGAATTCTTATAATATTTAGTAACATATTAGAAGGATATATTAATATTCTAATTATATTTAAACTTCTATTATTTTAGAGTTACTAATTTATATCTAGATTTTCAATAATAGACTAATAAATAAGAATTACTAAAAGTCTTTTAATCTCCTAATAGAAACCTAATGAATTTCTAATTTATATTATATAGTTATCTTTTATATAGTAAAGTAAAAAGTATTACTATTAAAAGGAATACTAATAAAAAGTAATTTCCTTTTTATATAGAGTATTTATATTATTTATAAAGCTATTTTATAGTTCTATTAGAATTATATAAAAGCTTCTATTAGTTTATAACTAGTAAATGTCGTAATCGATTGATTGTATAAATAGTATATAACTACTTATCTCTATTCATAATATCTATATCTAGATTATAATATATATATATATATATACTATATATTATAAGAATAAATCTATATAATAATCCCTCTATTCCTATTAGTCTTGATAAGGAAGTTTATTAGTTAGTTACTTGTTACTATAGCTTTAGCTACTTTAGTATTATATTTAACTTAATATTAATAGTATTCTCTTTTATAGCTAAATTATATTAATATTAAAACTAGTAAAAAACATAGAAGTAGCGTAAAATATAAAACAAAATATTAAATACAAAATAAGTATAGAATTACTTCTAATTATACTAATCTTTTTAATTATATTAAAAACTACAAAAGTGCTATCAATAGTATTTTTCTAATGAAATACGCTTTTTATTCAATACTATATTAAGTATTTTAGGTTTCTATTACAATATATTTTTCTTTCTTTCTATTACCTTCGTCTTATTATCTTATATACCTTCTTTTTACTTTTATTCCTTCTTTTTATTACTATTAGTAATTCTTATAATCTATCCCTCTATCTATATTACTACTTTATTTATTATTCTAAATCTTTTAAAAACTTAATTATCAGATTTCGTAGTTATACTATTTATAAAGTTATCTTTATTATTAATCTAATAGATTTTAAAGATTTCTTTTTACTTATATAATTACTGGAATACTAAAATATTAATTATAAAGTATTCCTCTTTAGTAATACTTAACTTAATAAAATATTTATAAAATGGGTGAAAATTAATATAGATTGTTATTAGGATTATCAATATCTTTAAGTATTCAATTATATATCTAAAACTAGTAGGAATTATATATTTTACATTAACTTTTATAGTTATACTATTACCTTAAGAAATTGATACATTTTATATAATTTCTTTGAATTTAGTAAAGAAAAAGTAAAAAATATTACTCTTAAATTTAAAAATATTACTATTCTTATTATTTCTCTTTATTTTTAAGAAATTAATACATTTTATATAATTTCTTTGAATTTAGTAAAAAAAGGAAATAATATTACTCTTAAATTTAAAAATATTACTATTCTTATTATTTCTCTTTATTTTTAAGATATTAATAAATTCTAATTAAAATATTATATTCCATTATTAATAAAAAATCTCTTAATAAAAATATAGAACTTTATCTCTTTAATATTAATAAGGATTAATGTTAGATCTTATTTTAAACTATCTATCTATTATATAAGATATCTATTAAATCTCTTAATATCTTCTTCTATTAAGTCTTAATATTAAACTATAATAGAAAGGTTAATATATACTTCTAATTAATACATAGCAGCTAAGTATACTTTTTATACTTATTATTTAATATATACTACTTTTACTTTACTAAAAGTATAATTAATAAGTCTAATCTGCTTATTTTAACTTTTTTAAATAAGGATTATATAACTATTATTCTTAAAGATTATTATATTTCTATTAAAAATAAAAAACCTATTATTTATAAATAATAACTTTAGCTTTACTATATATCCTACTCATTAGAATTCTTATTCTTCTTATTATTAAATTTAAACAAATAGAACCTAAAGGTATTTTCTATCTATATATTTATAATATTAAATTATAAATTATCTATTCTAGAAATTATAAAATATAAAGTATATAATGAAATCTCTATCCTTAATCTTCCTTTATAATAATGAGAATATATTATATACTAATATATATCTCATTTTATAAAGCTATATAACAACTAGATAGTAATAATGATACTTTGTAAATATACTTATTGTAAGCTAATAAGTAACTTTATTAAAATAAGGCGATTTAGTAATATTTCTATTTATCTATATACTTAAGTAATATTATAGAAGTAGATTTCTATAGGAATATTAAAATATAGTATTACTCATAATATTAATAAAAAGTAATAACTAATTTATTATATTATTAGTAATTATATAAAGATATTAGTTTTCCCCTAATTACCATATATCTTAATAACTAGATATAATTTCTTATATAATATATTATTAGTATTTTTAACCTTTTTAATAAACCTAAAACTCAAGATCTTTATTTACGTATATCTTTAGATATTAAAATACTTTATATATAGTACTTTCTTTACTAATAAGGTCTACTATTTCTTAATATTTAATTTTCTAAAAAGCTTACTTAGTATTATAATAAAGTTATATTAGTAGAAACTAATAGTTTTAGTTAGTATTTCTACTTTATTTATTATAAAGTAGACATAATAATATATAGTACTAGAAAAGCTAATTTATATAATAAAAATATTATTCTTATATAGTTACCTTTATTATTTCTATTTCTCTTTAAACATTATTTTTATAATTATCTC
>AMCV02000042.1:87482-119855 GCA_000350065.2 Colletotrichum orbiculare MAFF 240422 | reverse complement strand
ATCAAAGTTAGTATAGTTATTAAGGTAATCCTTTTACTTATAATTATATATTATAGCTATATAAATATATCATTATTAATAATAAGAAATAATAGGAGAGAAAAAACTAAATACTATAAATTATTATCATATATTTATTAGTATATAGAATAGTATTTCTTCTTAGTCTTTTATAGAAAATACATTTAAAGAAAATAGCTATTATACTTATTAAGCAAGTAGTAATATCTATTTTATTAAATTAATATATAGTAATCCCTTTTTATACTTCTCCTTTTATTTACCTTTCTTCCTTATTCTTTAAATCTTATTATTAGTTATTAAGAGCTTTCCTCTTTTAATCTCTTTTTAATAGCTATATTTAGCTAAATAGTAATATATCTTAGTATTTATTTAGTTCTTCTTATTTTATTTAATAAGTAATATTAATTAGTTCTTTCATATTATTAATATATCAATAAATACTTAAAGAAGTAAATACTTATGAAATACTTAGGAATAAGAGTAATACATAATAGTTTTATAATACTTTTAACTTTACTATTACTTATTATAATATTATAAACTTACTAATTCTCTTGATACTTTTATAGAATACTTATTATAATTATTTATTGAATATTTAAAAAGAAGTTTTAGGAATACTTATAGTTATTGTATATTACTAGTTCTCCTATATTACGTCTTAGGATCTTTTTATTAAATACAATAAAGCTCTTTTTTAAAGTTCTTTCTCTTATTAATATAATATGTAGAACTAATTTGATTACTAAAGTTTAAATATTAAAGTTTAAATTACTTATAACTCTTAAGTTATTATTATTAGGAAAAGATTTATTATAATAACATAATTATCAACTTAATATCGTATCGTTTCTCTATCTATTAAATATACATAGAATATTAAGAAATAATAATAAGGAATAGTAATTTACTATAGACCCTTTTTCTTACTTATATTAATCTTATTATATTTATTATTATACTTTTATTCTAACAAGTTAGTAGAAATCTAAATTATTAGTTTATTATATAATAGATATATGTAATATTAAATTAATAAGTTATTATAAATTCACTTTGTTTCCTTATTTTTATTATATAGGTTTCTTGAGGTTATATTGATATCTTAGGATAATATGTAATTATACTAGCTTTAGGTTTGTCTATTTTTACTATATAAACTTCTAGAAACCTTCTTAAGAAATATTATAATTTTATCTCTTTAGATTATTTTTTAATAATCTATAGTGAAATAGTAATAAATAGTACTAGTAGTAGTAAAGTACTAATAATTAGTATTAGTTTATAATTAGTAAATATTACAATTAATTAATTATATAAATAGTATATAACTAATTATCTCTATTTATAATATTTATATCTAGGTTATAATATATATATATATATACTATATACTATAGGGATGAATCTATATAATAATCTCTTTATTCTTATTAGTCTAAATAAATAGGTCTACTATTTAGTTACTTACTACTATAGTTTGAGCTACTTTAGTACTATATTCAATCCGATAGTTGCTTAGAAAGATGAATTTTTGTCTTTCATTAAATTAGTCTACTATTAGTTTGTTAGAAGTCGTTTTTAAGTGATTAATATCTACTATTATCTTTTATTATCTTTTAATTCTTCTATATAGTCTAATTTCTAATATTAAATCAAATTTAGATAGCAAGTTTATTAATATTAGAAGTTAGCTATAAGAAATACTTTAATAATACCTTAATAGTATTATAATAAATTTGAAGAGTTTATACTTAAAGTGAAAACTCTTTACTGGACTATGGGAATAGTAGTTATATAGAGTTCTAATAGTAATATCTTCTATAAGACTTAAGGCTTAAGTCTAAATAAATAAATTTAAAGTTATAAAGAAATCTATAAATTTGTAATAACCTTTTCATACGTTTGAACGTATATTTCTTATTAAATATACAACTTTTTACATTATATTAAAACTATCAGGTTTCTTATCATATTTAGAAAGATCTTGTCCATTTTGAAATGAGAGTTTATATATTTATATCTATTACGTTAAATATGGTACTAAGGTAGCTAAAGCTATAATAAAAAGTAACTAAATAGTTAACCTACTTATTTAGACTAATAAGAATAGAAAGACTATCATATAGATTTACCCTTGTAGTATAATATATATATATATATATATATTCATTTAGATATAAATATTATGACTAGACATAACTAATTATATATTATTTATATAATGAATGAATTATAATATTTACTAGTCATAAACTAATACTAATTAGTAGTATCTTATTATTCTTAGTATTATTTACTACTATGTAACTATAAGTTAGTAAGAAGTAATTTAAAGAAAGAAAATTATAATATTTCTCAAAGAACCTACTCGACGTAGTAGTTTAAGATCTAGCTAGCTTTTACTATTTTATAATAAGAGTAGTAGGTTTAAATCTTATAGCGGGTAAGTATGACTAGTAGGTAAAGACCTTCTAGTTATATAAACTAGATATAGTAATTACTACTAACTATCAGCTCCTAGTAATAGCTAATTATAACTAGCGACTATTAATAACTAGTAATAAATACTAATAACTAGCTAGTATTTAGTATTATATAATAACTTATAATAATCCTTTGAAGAAGTAATTATAATAAGTATAAATCTATACTTTCCCTTTATAATATACTCTCTATATTTATTAGCAATTATATTAACTAACTATATTTACTACTTAAAGTTTTCTCTATTGAAATAGTTCCTTAGTACTAGTAGTATTTATAGGGCAAATAAGATAAGAGCTAACTACTAGGTTTAACTACTTTTAAAGTGTCCTAGAGAGGTATGTGACTTTAAATAGATTAAAGACCTTCAATACAACCATAATATTTCTTAAAGAAATTTCTAAAACGTTATATAGTAAAAATAGATAGTTTGAAGTTATTATAATTATATTTTATCTTTAGATATTAATATAACTTCTAAAACATTATATAGTACAAAAAAGAAGGTAAATTTATAATAACTTATTAACTTTAATATTAATTATTTAGGTACTTTTACTGTATACTTAGAATAGTATTTCAGCTCTATATCCTATATATAGATTTAACTATAGGCTTTACCTAATAATAGTATTTATACTAATACTAACTTATAACTAGTTGAAATAGTAATGAAATTACTTATTATCATAGATAATTATAATCCTAGTTCTAATATCTAACCCTATAGTAGCAGAAGACTTTATAGTAATACTTTATATACAGAAAGCCTTATTTAAACTAAAGTTTATTATATATGGCTAAGGGTAACTACTAAGGTTATAAAACTAAGAGATTTTATATATTTCCTAAAGATAGAATAAAATAAAATAGTAAAGGTTAGGGGGGTTTAAAATCTATTATTCTTCTATAACCTTCATAATAAAACTGGAATCCCATCAAAATCTTTATAACTATTTGTTAAAAGATAATTATTAGATAAGTATAGAAATATCTAGTAATAATTAATATCATAAAGACTATTAGTATATTAAATTAAGTTTTAATAGAATTATTCCAAATATTATAATTCATAAGTAACCTATAGATATTTAAAATAAAATCGTCTAATTATCTTTTGAATTACTATATTAAAGTAATGATATTAGAAATTAGCTATTAATTAGATGATACTTTAATATTAATATTTTATTATAATACCAGTCAATATATATTTTGGAATATTATAATAATATATTTATAGTATCTTTGAAAACTATCTAGCTATATTAGAAGTATTGATATATATATAAATATTATTTATATATTAGCTATACTTAGTTTATCAAGATTATTTACTAATATAAATAAGCTGAGTCTTATTATACTTATATAGAGATTATAAGTTAGCTTATATTAGCAGCAGAAAACCTTGATATTAATAGTATAAAGTCTTAACTTAAAGGTAAGTAGGGCTTAGTCTGTAAATAGAATATCTGTATTAAGTGGTAATTGAATGTCTCGAGATATTTCAATGATAGATTAATAGCTATAAGAATATAAGGATATAAAGTTGTCGGAGAAAGAGTTGTCAGTTATTCTTTATCTATAAGAAAGTTAAAATAAAATAGGTATACTAATGACTATAGCTGTAAGGAGCTTAGTTTTAAATTAACTAGGGGCTAGTTATAGTAGTTAGTAGGGGGTAGGAGGGCTAAAGTTATACTTTAGGGCGTATTATATCTACTAATAGTTGTAGTAGAAAGTGAGCCATTAGTTCTTCCCTTAATATTATTTATATCTATTATATAATAAATTAATGATTACAATATCTACTAATTTATTAAAATGAGAATATAATAATAACTATAATAGAATTAATAGAAATAAGAGAGAAAGATCTGAAATAAATTACTATTTCTTATTATTATCCCTTGATAGTTTAGATATATTAAATAGGTATAAAGAGACTAAGACACTAATTTGATAATTATAATATTATAGTAAGCCTTCTCTTGATAATAACTATCTAAAGATTAAGAACTATTTAGACTTTAAAATTTAAATGATAGTATTTTAATTAGTTTAGAATATTATATTAATGAAAAGAAGGGATTTTAAGACAAAGAATTCTATTTTAGTAAAAAAGGCGATTTCAAAAGGTAATGGAGTGAAGCGAGTAGTATAGAATAGTTATAAATATTCCTAATATGTTTTCTAATATACTTTATGAATAATTATGACAGGTATTTTATAAAGATATCTGAAGAACTAATAAGTTTATAATATCATAGTAAATAGTATTAAAACTAGGAGTATTGTAAAGTAATGATTCATGATCCTTACCTCTAAGTATTCTCTAAATATATATTTATATATTAATAATATAGAAAATGAACTACTATTACTTATTATTGATATAAGATATATTAAATAAATATTTCGATATATAATTATTTAATTAAATATAATTACTATATTATTTCAAGATTTAAAGAGGCAGATATTAAATAATTAATAATAAGATTTAAAATATAAGAGAGAAGAATACTCATACGAAATAATATAAAAAGAAGATACACATTGATAAAATGAAATAGATATCATTACCCACTTGAAAAATATAATAACTCTGATTTTTAAATCTACTTTCTATAGGATATTGAGAAAAGGTCTTATTCTATATATGAATAGATATACATAACAATCCGTTATAACATCTTTTCTTCATTTCTTTATTTTTCTATTTACCATTAGTAGTATATTTATATAGTTATAATTAAATAAATTAAATTGATAATTATGTTATTTTAAACTTTATCTCTATTTAATGAAATATATAACTTTGTATATCTTATTAAATATGATGAATTCATTTTAAAGCATTTTTAAGAGTTTAAATTAGAAGGTATATCTAGGGTTTTACTAGGGGAGACTTCCTTTTAACGATTATAGTTTGTCTAGTAAGTATATATATTTCGAAAGTTATTAACTTTAGGGAAGCCTATAATTACAATATTATGAAGTTAAACTAATTATAGATATTTTCCTAACTTACTATTTTAAATTATACTTTCTTCTTCAAACTTTATTAATGATCCTAAAGAAATATAGAATAATCAGAATATAATAACTTATGCTAATAAATTTAAAACAATATTCTAACAGCTTAGAATAAACATGTTAGTTGATATATATTAAAAGGCTATATTTAAATAGTAGGAAGAATAAATTATGTCTTCTCACAGAAATCAGAATTTTAATAATATATACATTTATTTCTTTATATACACATAGAGGGCTTAGGAGTTTTATTTCAAAGATCTACAAAATACTTATTAAGGAGTTTATTGAAATTAGGAGTAAATACTTTTCCATATAATAGAGAGACGATTATTAGAATTATTTAAGAATTGCTTTATCAATAGAAAGACATACTTCTTTATAAATAAGAAGATTATGAAGGAAATATTAGTAGAGGTATTTAAAAAGAAAAGTATTAATTTAATAGGTAAAAGAAAGTATTAAATATAATTAGACGCATTGTTATTATTATTAATAGGAAGTTGAGAAGTATTTGAGATGTATTGAATAATTCGTAAGTGTAAGAAAGTTTATATTTGTTATAAGATAATAATTATTTATATTAGATAGTCCAAGAGTAGAATTAACCTTACTTGAAATGATACTATTAATATCAACTACTAGGAGTATATTAATACTAAGTTTATAGCTAATGAAATTCAATATATAAATAACCATACCTATAAAGAGGCTTATCATGGGAAACAACTTTCATTAGAAGGAATACTACTTGGAATTATAGAGGTTTTTAAAGTTTTATATATGGTTTAGGAGACGTTATTAGATATTGTTGAATATTAAATTTAATATTTTTAATCTATTATAAGAGAAAGATATAAGCTTTTTAATAGAATATACTAATTAAGTGATAAATATATACATGGGAATTATAATAGTTTGAAATCTAGGATATAAAAATCTGTTACTAGATATATTAATTATAATATAAGATATAATGCTTCAGGATAAGGATTTAATAATATATTAATTAGATAAGTATATATATATTATAAGAAATTAAATATATTAATTTAAGATAACTCCTTAACTATCTAAATAGCTATTAGAATTAGAAGTAAGTTTGGAATTCCTATATTGTATTATAAGTATTAGAGAGAAAAGAAGAATATAAACTTTCAGATATTCACTAAAGATGATAATTATATTAATATAATTCAGATATTTAAAGTGCTAATACTTAGAATTACGTTATTTAGATATATTTATCTGGGGTTCTGGGATTGATAAGAAAAGGTTGATCAAGAGGTGTATATAACTATATATTAAGTGTGTAATATAATTAATATCTATTAGATTTATTCTAATATATAAAGAACTTCTATTTCTATTATTCTAATAGAAGTAATAAGGAGTTGTATGATATTTCTATATGAATAAACCGTATAGAAATCATTCTATAAATATATACTTATTTTATCTTTTTATTCCTAGTGGTTCTTAAGTAAATGAGGTAAAGGTATAGAGGTTTACTCTTTTATAAGGTACTAGAAGCAGCTCAAGCTATATATACTATAGTACAGCACCTCATATACTATAGCTATAGTAGCTAATATACTATAGTTGTACTATAGCGTATACTATGCTTTAACCTATATGCTATAGTTATAGTATGTTATATACTATAGCTATAGTAGGCTATATATTATACTAAGGTGTATATACTATAGTTATAATGCTTTATACACTATAGTTACAACGTATTATATACTATAGCTATAGTAGTCTATATGTTATATTAGGGTATATGTGTTATAATTATAGTATATTATATGTTATAGCTATAGTAACCTATATACTATAGCTATAGCTAGAACTCTAGTAGTATAACTAGAATTCTAAAATATACCCTCTATATAAGAACCTTAATATTTCTATTAATAATAGTTAGGAATAGTTAATTATACTATGAATTGAATCACTATTTCTCCTTTTATTTAGCCATCATTATTATAAATATTTTGAATAAGTCCTTATATTAAGAAAACTACTTTTATCATATTATATTTCTCCTAATTTCATGATTATCTAAAGTAATAATTTAACTATTAATTTACCTATATATCTATTTTTTCTAATAGGTTTTAAGCCTAGCTCTTCTTAACCTAAAGACTCTATACTTTATTTATTAAAGAATTACTTTTCTTATTTATTTATAAAAATTAAATATTATAATAAAATCTATGAAAGTCTCTATTTCTTTACTATTTTTATAGAAACTAAATATCTTACTAGAACTACTTTATTTTAATAGAAAATTAACTCTATTCAACAAGTTATATTAATACCTAAAAATCTGATTATTCTACCTATTTTAGCTCTTTTTAATTCTTTAGATATTCAAGATTTTTTCTTAGTTAACTATTTTTTCAAATTACTTTTAAATTTATTTCTTCTTTAGTTTCAAATTATTTTAATAGTAAAAAGATTAACTCATATAGAAAACCAACTCCTTTTATCTCGAATTTTACCCTGATTTTCTATTGATTTTATAAAGAAGGAAAAATTGAATTTATGTAAAAAAGAGAAGGAAAATACTGAAATTAAGATTTTTATTTTTATTTTAATACTAAAATTCAGATTTCTGATTTTTAGATTTATTCTCTAAGTTATATCTTTATATCATATAGAAAAGAAGGATTTAAATCTTTAATCCTTATCTTTTTTGGAAAATATAGTATTCTTTCATATTATTTACTATAAAACTCTTATATCTTTTTAGAAAGGTTTATATAATCTATATATTTTAAGTAATCTATTTTATTTTAATAAAATAGATAACTCTAGAAAGATTACTATTTCTAAATTAGTAGGAAGTAGTAATTATATAGTTTAATCTATTTATATTAAAATTTTACTTATTAGTAAAGATTCTTTTATAGATATTACTTAGCTTATTACTTCTGAAAATAAGGATAAAAATAAAAGAACTATAAGTTATATATAACTATACTATAGGGATCGCTTTTCTAAGTTAAAACAAATAATATAAATATTTTTTAAATATTTAAATATTTAAAAGAACTCTATAAGCCTTTAGGATTTACTAATAAATCCTTAACCTAGGAAGAATTCTTTAATACTGTTTTAAATAATTTTAATAATATAGAAAGCCTTCTAAATAAAATTAAGAATTAACTAATAATCTATCCTATAATAAATTAGAATTACCTAAATAATTAGTTATAATATATATCTCAAATAGCTTCAACTCTAATTATAGAAGTTTTATTACTTTTCTAATTTAGAACCTTAGGTCTAATAAAAAAGTTTATATCTTAAAATCAATAGTTTCTAATTTATTAGATAAATCTAGAGGAAGAAATGACAATTTAATTAATTATATTAAAAATACTTAGAAAAAGAAAATCTTTAGAGTTATTAAAAAGCCTTATAAGAAATAGTAAGGAATAATTTACAAACATTATAAGATAAATAATTATATAGAAAAAAACTATACTTACTTTTATCTAGAAAAGGCTCTAAATTAGTAGAAGAATATTCTAACTGAAAATAGTAATAAACATAAGACAAAATCTGAAAAAAAGAATTTAAAATCTATTAATATTACTTTAGCTAGAACTAAAGAAAATAATAAAATAAAAGATAAGATATTAGGAGATAAAGATAAAGAGATATCTAAATTTAAAGAATTTATTTCTGAGGATATAGATCTCAATATACTTTCTAAAAAAGACAATATTCTTAAAAATATAAGAATTATCTAAAAACTCCTTATAAAAAGAAATGATAATAATAATAATAGAATTCTGGGTTTTTTAATAAATTAACAAATTACTAGAAGTTCTAGGAATTTAGTTAAAAGAGAAAACTATAAAAATATTTATTTTTATCTAGATACTACTACTACCATTTATATAATTAAAGATAAATCTATTTTATTTAATAGAAAGCTAGTTTTCAAATACATTAAATAGGGAAACACTATATATTTTATAGTTAGAATAATAGGAGATTTAAAAATATCTCTAAAAGGTTAAATCTTTATGTTAGAAAAAGTTTATTATATTCTAGAATTAGGGATTAATTTATTATTTTAAAATAAACTTGATACTATAAGAATTATATCAATTTTCTAGAAAAAAGCCTATACTATATAATATAGAAAAGAATTCTATTTTAATAGTAAGATTTAAGAAAGAAATATATTATATAAATTCAATATTCCTATTTTATAAAAAGATATTATTCGTTCTACTACTATATTGCAAAATATTCAGCTTTTTTATAACCATTTAGGTAATATTAATATAAAAGCTATAAATAGTTTGAAAGATAATACTTTGAATTTATCTTATAAAATAAATAAAATAGATATTCTTTTTATTTATAAAGCTTATATTAAAGGAAGCTTTATTAATAATATTAATAAAAATAATAAACAATAGAACTAAAATCTTTAATATTTAAGCTATATAAATTCAGATTTATATAGACCTATAACTCTTATAATATATAATGGATTTAATAGATTAATTCGATTTATTAATAAATTAACTAGATTTACTTAGGGATTTTTATTAAAACCTAAATTAGCTAAAGAAGTTTCCAAAATCTTTCTTAAATTTGAAGAGTTAGTAAATAATAATAATAATAAAAGAAATATAAAAGAATTTAATACTAATAGAAGTAATGAATTTATTAATAAAAGAATAAAAGATATTTATTCTTATTCTAATATTATTTATAATATTACACCTCTTTATAGTTATAGACCTGATAATTTGATAGAAAGAATAATAAGAACTCTAGTTAATAAAATTAGAACTCTAATTTCTTACTTAAACTTACCTTATTATTTATAGGGGGATACTTTAATAGCTTCTATATATATATATATTAGAACTCCTTATAATTCTATAAATCTTTAGACTCCTTATAAATTAAAAAATAGAATAAAACTTAATATTGATAATATTAAGGTATAAGGTAGTTTCTATTATTATAAAAATAAAGATTTCAATACTAAGAAATTAGATATAACAGCTTATAAAGGAGCTATTATAGTTTATAGAAATAATACCTTTAAAATTTGGGATATTAATAAAAAGAAAGCTATATAGTCTAGAGATAAAAAGATCCTAGAAAGTACTTTTTATACTTCACAAAAAGAATTACTTTAATCTGTTAATTTAGAAAAGAATTCTGATAATTATAGGTTTAGTTAGCCTAATGATAATCTTATTTTAAATCTAGATAAATCTATTTCTAGTATAGATTAAAATAATAGTATTAATAATAGTAACTCTTTAGTAAATCTTATTACTAAAGTTTAAGAAATAACTGGAATAAGTCTAGAAGGAAATTCAAATATTAAAATAACTGAGAATAATAAAATATTAGAATTAAATATAGGAAATAATAATAATATTCAGGGAAACTCCAATCTCTATATTAATTTACCTACTTTATTAGAGGAAGCTAAAGAAGACTATAAAGCCTATAAACAAAGTACCTTTTTTACTATTTTAAACTATCCTAATTTAAATAGTTATATAAAATTATATAGAAATACTAATAAGAATAATTAAGTTTTATATATTTTATTACTTAATAAAGTAGAAGAACCTACTTCTTTTATTTAAGTATTTAAATCCCCTAAATATAG
Organism: Colletotrichum orbiculare MAFF 240422; assembly: GCA_000350065.2. NCBI lineage: Eukaryota > Fungi > Ascomycota > Sordariomycetes > Glomerellales > Glomerellaceae > Colletotrichum > Colletotrichum orbiculare. The sequence goes on along the minus strand of AMCV02000042.1, from coordinate 108,634 downwards.
AAACTGGATTCTAGTTATAATAAAGGAAATAGAATAAATGAAATATATAAATAGTTAGAAAGTTATATTTCTATCTGCTATTAATATTGAAAATAGTAAATATTCTAAGTAGTAGATAGGTTTATAAATTAAAACTAAATAATATAACTAAGGAAACTATATATAAAGCTAAATAGGTAGCTTAAAGTTATAATTAATATTTAAATATTTATTATTTAGAAACCTTTAGTACTATCTATAAGTATGAAAGTTAGAGATATATAATAATTCTTTCTATTCACTTAGGATAAGTTTTAATATAATATAATATTACTATAGTATCTATTCATACTAATATTAATAAACCTATATATATTTATCTACTAACTGGATTTTATTTTAATATAAAGAAAGATTCTTTAGAATTTAATCTAAATATAAAAATAAATAATTATAAAGATAATAAAGACTATACTTTTATTTATTTATTAAATAAAGTATTATATAGTTTAAAAAAGAGTCCTCAGCTTTAGTATAATTATCTGAAATATATTTTTTATTTAATAGGATTTATTATTTCTCCTTATAATAAAGTAGTTTTTATTTTAAATAAAAAACCCTATAGAGCTATTTTAGCTTGCTATATTAATAATATACTACTAGCTGCTAATAATTTAAGAACAGCTAATTATATATATAATTCTTTAAAATAGGAAATTAAAATTCAGAACCTAGGAGAACTTTCTACTTTTCTCAGTTATGATTTATCTATATACTAGAAAGAAAGAATAGTTACTATTAATCAGAATAAATATACTAAGAAAATTGTTAATAAATATAACAAAGAAACTATTTATCAATTTAAGATTCCTATAGATAATAACCTGAAATTACTAGAGAATAAAAAGAAAGTTTTAAAAGAAGACATTTTAAAGTTTTAATAGGAAATAGGAGCTCTATTATATTTAGCTTTAAAAATAAGGCCTGATACTACTTTTATAGTAATAGGTTATTCTCGAATTGCTTATAATCTAAATGAAAATTATTTCTTTTAGCTTTTAATTATATATAGGGTTATTTAAATAATAATAAGAAATATAGATTTACTTATAACTATAAAGATATATTAAAAGATATATCTTCTATCAAGAATATTATAAGATATATTAATTTAGATTAAGCAAGAGATCTAAATAATAGAAAATCTATTTCTTCTTATATTTTCTATTTAAGAAGAAATAGTAATATTATAAGTTATTTTACTATAAAATAAAACATAGTAGCTTTATCTACTTATAAAACTAAATATATAGTTCTATTAGATGCCTATAAAGAAGCAAATTATTTATATTTTAATGATAATTATATAAATCTAAAACTAGGATTATTTAAAGTTAAAAGGTTTAAGATTTTTATAGATAATTTAATAGTACAAAAACTAGCTAAAAACTCTAGATTTTATAAAAAAGTAAGATATATAGATATAAAATCTTACTTTATAAGAGATTTTATTAGAAATACAAATATCTTTATATATTTTATAAATATAGAAGGTAATATAGCTAATATTCTAACTAAGCTTTTAGGCTTAGTGACATTTAAGCGGATTGTATCTAAATTTAAAAGAAAAGATATTTTAAAAGTCTTTCTTTTTTTACTTTTTATAGTTTTAAGTTTTATAACTTTATATAATTTTTTCTCTTTTTACTTTTTACTAAACTCTACGAGTTTTTATATAAGTAAGCTATATATTGGCAAAATATATTTTATAGGGGGATATTAGATTTATTCTAATATATAAAGAACCTCTTTTTTTATTATTCTAGTAGAAGTAATAAGAAGTTGTATAATATTTCTATATGAATAAATCGTATATAAATCACTCTATAAATATATACTTATTTTATCTTTTTACCCCTAATGGTTCTTAAGTAAATAAGGTAAAGGTATAGAGGTTTACTTTTTTATAAAGTATTAGAAGTAGCTTAAGCTATATACGTTATAATATAGCGCCTTATACGCTATAGCTACAGTAGCTAATACGTTGTAGCTATACTATAGTATATACTACATTTTAGCCTATACATTATAGTTAAAATATGTTATATACTATAGCTATAGTAGCCTATATACTATACTAAAGTATATATATTATAGTTATAACACTTTATATGCTATAGTTATAACGTATTATATACTATAGCTATAGTAGCGTATACGCTACGCTAGGGTATATATGTTATAATTATAATGCGTTATATGCTATAGCTATAGTAACCTATATATTATAGCTATAGCTAGAACTCTAGTAGTATAACTAGAACTCTAAAATAAACCCTCTATATAAGAACCTTAATATCTCTATAGATAATAGTTAGAAATAGTTAATTATACTATTAATCGAATCACTATTTCTCCTTCTATTTAACTATTATTATTATAAATATCTTAAACAAGTCCTCATATTGAGAAAACTACTTTTATTATATTACATTTCTCCTGATTTCACGGTTATCTATAGTAATAACTTAACTGTCGATTTACCTATATATCTATCTGTTCTAACAACGTCTTCTATAATATTATTAACAAGGTAGAGCTAACTATGAATAAATTATAGAAATAGACTATAGAGACTTTTAGAAGTTTATAATAATAATTTAAATAAAAGAATAGTTATATTATAAGTTAAAATTCACTTATAGCTGACTGTATATATAATGGTTAAGGTTGTCGTTAGTATTTTAATTATTAGTAATTATACTGACCTTTATATGAGTTAGGTAATAGTAATATATTAAAGCTATTTTATAAGAGACCTTATAGTAGAGATATATATTAATAAATATTAAATAGATTTAAGATTAGTAATATAATATTACTTAATTTGGTCCTATACTTTTACTTCATACTAAAAGAGTATCTAAGCTCTTAACCCTATAAATAGATTTAACTATAGATTCTACCTAATAGTAGTATTCATACTAATACTAGCTTATGACTAGTTAAAATAGTAATAGAATTACTTATTATTACAGATAAATATACTTTTAGTTTTAACATTTAACCTTATAGTAATAGAAGACGTTTTAGTAATGATTTATATAAGGAGAGCCTTATTAAAACTAATCCTTAATATATATAGCTAGAAATTACTATTAAGGTTATAAAGTTAAGAACTTTTTAAACCGTTTAAATATAGAATGAAATAAAGAACTGAAAGCTAGGTATTCTATAATCTATTGTTCTTCTATATCTTTTATAACAGAATCAAACCTCTCTTAAAGTCTATATAACTACTTATAATCAAAAGAATATATTAGAAACATAATAATATTTACCTTTAACTCCTATAACTAAAGCTATTAGTTTATCAAATTAGGTTTTCATAAATTTATCCTAAAAGCTACAATTAATGAACAATCTATAAATATTCAAAAAGCAATTATCTAATTATCTTACAAATCTACTATATTAAGCTCAAGTCTTTAGAAACTGAATATTACTGAGATAATACCCTAATATTAATATACTATTATAATACTAGTTATTAGATAGTTTAGAATATTACAATAATATAATTATAGAAATTTTGGAAGCTTTTAAATTATACTAGAAATATGTATATTTATATAAATATTATTTATATATTAACTATACTTAATATATCAAAACTACTTACTACTAAGAATAAGTTAAGTCTTATTATACTTATATAGAAATTATAAATTACCTTATGATGATAAAAGAGAACTTTTATATTAATAATATAAAGTCTTATCTTAGGGGTATATAAGCCTTAGTAAGGATATTAAGATTATAAATATTAAAATCAGAATAAATAGTTAAATAGAGTACTTATAGTTAGTAATAATTAAATATCTCGAGATATTTAAATTATATATAGCTATAAGGGTATAAAAGTATAAAGATATAAGGTTACTATGAAAAAGGTTATTAGTTATTTATTATTAAAAAAGTTAATATAAAGCGGGTATACTATATATTATAATTATAAGGGGTTTAACCTTAGATTAACTAGGAGCTAGTTATAGTAGTTAGTAGAGGGGTAAGAAGGCTGAAGTAATATTTTAAGAGGTAATATATCTATAAAGAGCTATAATAGAGAGTGAGTTATTAGCTTCTCTCAAAGTATTAATTAACAAAATATATTACTAAAGAATATAGAGTAATAATATTATATTTTAAAAAAGTATTTATTATTGGCATAGAGTTAGTAGTAGAAGTTCCTATTTATTTTAATAATCTTATTCTGATATAGATAGCTATAGAGATATTATATAGTAATATAAACAGGATATTAGAAATAGATTTCATGATACCTTATTTTATGATAATTGAGAGTAAACTTAAAATAACTAACTCTAAGAAACTGATAGACGTTTTCTAAGATTATATCTATCATTATCTTGTGATATCAGTAATATTAGAAATCATTTTCATTCTAAAGTTTCTTTACATTATATTTAAAAGTATCTTCTTTGATATAAATATAAGAGGACTACTTAGAAGAAATAGATAATAATTAGAAGCTTTTGAGAAAGTTATATTTAGTATTTAATTGAATAAGACTATTCTAAAAGTAAACACAAGATTAACAAATAAATAAGATTTTATAAGCTTTGATATAATTTGAATATCTATGTTTATTAGAAATATTAACTTCAATATTATATTAATCCCACTTGACATAGTAGTTTAATATCTAGCTGGCTTTTACTGTTTTATAATAAGAGTAGTAGGTTTAAATCCTGTAGTAAGTAAGTGCGACTAGTAGTTACTAACCTTCTAGTTATATAAACTAAATATAGCAACTACTACTAGCTATTATTAGCCCTTACTAATAGCTATTAATAATTACTCATTATTAATAGCTAGTAGTGGGTACTACTAGCTAGCTAATATCTAGTATTATCGAATAATTTATTATAATCCTTTAAAGAATAATTATAATAAATATAAGCCTATACTTTCCCTTTATAATATACTTTCTATATTCATTATGTATCATATTAACTAACTATATTTACTATTCAAGGTTTCTTCTATTTAATAGTTCTTTAGTATTAGTAGTATCTATAGGATTTATAAGGTAAGAGCTAACTACTAGGTATAGCTTCCTTTAAATAGTTCCTAAGGGGCATATAATCTGAAATAGATCAAAGACCTTCAATACAACTAATCATATTATTAATATTATATTAATAGTTATTTTATTTCTTCTTAGTCTTCTTAATATAGATTAACTTTAGATCGACTTTCATTATTTTAATAATCAAATTCCATACAAAGAAGTATTGCTTTATAGATAGATATGATTGATATTTCTAATTTTTAATTTAAAGGAATTTCTATAATAAGACTATCAGTTTCCTCATAGAAATAGAGATATAGTAGTTTTATAAGAAATTGCATTATCTTAATATTGAAAAGTTAAATAATATCTTGAATAGAACAAGTTAAATAGTAACTATTAATAAGATTAAAGTCATTATACAAAACTACTATTAATATTAAATAAATAGTAAGATACTATATTTACTTAAATTTACTTAATATAATACCTATAAACTTGACGTAGAGATTATTATTAATTTTATGTATTTTAATAGTAATACGCTTCTATTAGATATAATTAATATATTAGTAATATTTCCAATTATAAGATTTATAAAGGTTATTTCTATAGAAGATATAATATATGTATTTAAAATATATTAGATTAATATATACTAGGGCTTTTTAGATAGAAGTGTTATTAATAATAGAATCTAATTTTATTATTAAACGTTTTAAAGAAGAGGTTAATAGTATAGGTAATAAAATAAAGGATATATAACTTAAAGTTTATAATAGTATTAAAAAGATTAAATAACATTATATTTTTCTATAAAAGGTTTATAAGATTATATATGATAAGATAATAGAAATATTAAGAGAGGAAGTATTTTAAAGTACAGTTAAAATGATTAATAATATTGATAATATGAATAGGTTTATCTTAGTTCTATTTGTTTCTAGAATATATCTATATTTTAATATATTATTACTACTATTTTTAGATATAATAAGATATATGGTTGTCATCTAAAAAGTAATAGAAGAAGTATATAAGATTTCTATATAGTATTAGACTTTAGATATTTTCGGTATATATAATAGTCTTTTTATTATATCTATCGACTAATTCTTATAATAAATATATATATATATATCTATTTCAAAGTGTTAAAGCTAAATTAGACTTCTTAGATTTAATTTAATTAATAGTAAGATTTATCCTATAGAAATAGAAAGTAAGTCTAGAATCATTCAAATAATAATAATCAAATTATACTATTAATTTTAAGTTCTAAAGAGTATTAATTAGAATTAGTTCAATAATAAGGTTAAATGAAAGGTTTTATTAGAAGAAGTAATTATAATAGTAATAATTCAAAAAGAGGCTGAGATAGTAAAGATAATTATATAAGAATGATATCTTTATTATAGAAGTTAGTCTTTTTAACATTATGTATTATAATATTTCTTTTATAATAGAAGAAATAGAAGTGTTAACTAGAATTATGAATTCTTAGTAATATGGTTCTACTACAATATTAGGTAAGCGTTTTAAAGGATTATATTATAAAGAATAACAGATTCCATTAATAAAAAGACTATTATATTTGGAATATTTGAATATATGGAAATATAGGTAAAAAGGATCTTTAGTTTTAGATTTATCAATAGAGTTAAGAGTATTGATAGTATATTATATTAGAGGTTATAGCTAATTATCAAGAGTTCTAATAATTGGGGAGAAATTAATATTTTTATATAGTCATGAATAATGTAATAAGTTAATTAAGACATTTTATTAGTACTATGAGTAATACTATAATTTAATATTCTCATAGACGTTTACTTCTATAATATTACTTAGATATATATATAAGTAGAAATATAATTAAATTACTTTATATTAATAAAGTTATTTATTGATTTCTCACAGTTATATTTAGAAAGCATTATTATTACTATTATCTAATTATTATATAGCTTTTTAAAGTTAGATATATATTAGTATATAATATATTTTAATTATTATAAAGATATTTGAGGAATAGAGATTTCATTATATAACTTATATCTTATGATTTTTAAACGATATAAATTATGTTTCTATATTATAAGTATATAGATAGGAAGCCTTTCGCGTTACATAGAGAATATTTAGTATCTAGTAAGAACTTATACTTTAATCTACCCTATACTAGCTGTTATAATTATAGTTACTTTAGGTTCTTAAATTATAATATCTCTAACCTTAAGTCATCTTATCTAATAATACTATCTTTAGTCTTCCTAATTATTAGCTGATAATTATAACGGATTTTGATATACATTCTTTTTAGAATAGACGAAGTAGTACTTAATAAGTTACTTCTAATATATATTTCAAGTATATAGAATTATTACTAAATACCCTACTTTTAAATATTAGATTCCTTTTTATTCTTTTGATTTTATACTTCTTAGCTATACTAATAGTTTTATCTACTAGTAATATTTTAAGGTTAAGCTTAGTTATAATTACTTTAAGAAAACTAAAGAGGATAGTAAAGTCGCTTTAATATAATACTAACTTATTCAGGCTTTTGTAAAAGTAGCTATAGTTTTTATAGTTATTAATAGCTTTAATAAGATTAATATTTATATTAAGGTTATAGGGGTTAAGTATAGTAGTAGTATTCTTATTATTATTGTTGTTATTATTAGTAGTAGTATTATTATAGAAATAGCTATTAACTTAAGTATATCAATAAATAAAGAGAAGGTTAATCTATAGTAGTCTATCGCTTTCTTTTATCTATAAAGCTAGTACTTTTAAGATATATTAGTAGTATTATTAGTAGCTAGCTAGTATGAGTTAATATTATAAGTATTATTATAATAGGTTTAATATTTTACAACTATTATTATAGAGACTATCATACGGCTTATACTAGTAGGTTTATATATCTAGTTTTTATTCTATCCCTTTATGTTACTTTTTTCTAGGTTAGAACTAGGTTTAAACTAGATATTATACTACTAGGTCCTTTTTACTATATTTGCCTATAGAGATATATATAGGCTATAATATATTACTAGGTTTTTTTTATTATAGAGACTTTATATTAAGTATTATGTAGAACTACCTGTTACGTAGGGGGCTAAATATATAACATACTATATATATGGAGAGAATATTATTTTTAATTTATATTTATCTAAATTTAATGATAAATATAAGGAAGAGTTTCAATAAATTAGTTCTATAGTAAGACTTAAGTTAATGTTTATAAATACTAAGTTTTAATATTCAATAGAAACATAATAAATATTAAAATTAATAGTAGTATAACTCTTATTTCAAAAGATTAAGGTAGAAAGATTAGATTTATGAACTATATATTTAGTGGAATGACATTCATATATATTGAATAAGAAGCATAGAAATATATATTAATTCTGTAATTTAATTAGAGGTATACTTTAATCTTTCTATTCTAATCCAATAGTAAGATTTAATAGAAGAGGTTAGTAAGAGGTTTAGTGAGTATTTTATATAGTAGATAAATAGTTTGAAATAAGGTCTAATATTTATCTTTATTAATATTAAGAAAATAAAGCCTTGAATATTTATTAATAGATTTGTTACTAATAATAAAGATATAATACTTTAATTCGGATTTATTATTATCTTACAAATAGAGGAAAGTAATAAGAATAATAATATTTTTATAAAAGTAAAATTATCTATTTTCCTTCTCTTGAATTAAAGAGAGTTATATAAAGTCTATTAATTTTTCAAGTCTATAATATAATTATAAGAATTAATATGGGATGTAAAATTTCTACTCTTCTTAAATACATAATTAGATATTTGAAAGTACTAATAATACTAATAGAGGTTTATATAAATTTATATTTCTTATAAGTATTCTATTAAGTTAAATATTATAAAAGAGAAGTATTTTCTAATTAATATTATAATATTCCAATAATTACATAAATCAAGGAAGATTCCTAAGATCTATTAGACTAATAATAAAGATAATTCTATGAATAATATTATTAAGGAATTTGATAATTGACTTTTTAAGGAGTTTATAATTATAAATAAGATAATAATAGAGATAGAAAGATAAGTTATAAGAATTATTAATAGTAATAAGAAGAAGAAATAAGAATAAAAAGAAAATCTATAGAATAATAAGAAGAAAGTAAGATGGAGAAAGAGAAATATATTATAATGGGAGTTTGAATTCTTTAATATAATATTAAATAAGAAGTATATTTTATAGAGAAATACTGTTTATAGGATTTTCAAAGTTTTAAATATAACTAAAAAGATTTATATTACTAGAGATACTTCTGTGCTATCTCTATATTTTATACTATTGTGTGGTTTGTGCTATGTTTATATTCCATATTAATTTTAATATTGAATATATTTTGGCTACAAAAGAGAGTATTATTAGTATTAAGCTATATATAGTATTAAAATAGCTAAAGCTATAGTAATAGATTACTAAGTAGTTATCTTATTTATTGAAAGTAATAAGAATAAGAAGATTATTATATAGACGTTTCTTTATAATTTATGACATATATATACACTGTAATGTAGATATAAATATTATAAATAGAGATAATTAGCTATGTACTATTTATACAATTAATTAATTAGAACGTTTATTAGTTCAAAACTATTAATATCTTATTATATATAAATAGTATTCTTCTTTTATATTACAAGATATTCAGAAAAGATATTTTAAGACTATTATAAATATAAATTAAACTTCTAAGTTTAAGGAATAAGGTTCTGTCAAGTATTTCTTAGCAATTGAAATAGTAAGAGATTGAACATATTAGAAGACTTACTTACTTTCAATATATATTATTAAAATTGAGAAAAACTTTAAGTTTGAATGTAGACTAATTCTAACAATACTAATCTTAATAATAAGTTGTATCATAAATAATAGTTAAGTTCTATTTCAAGACATTTATATATATTAGATAAAAGTAAGTTAATTCTTTTTACATTAATTGTAATATAACTAACTATTATATTTGTATACTTTCTATTTCTAATATCCTTTTCTTATCCTCTTAATAAGTATATCAAGATATTTTAAATTATATAATTTAGTATTTCTATCAAGTAAAGCTCTTAATATTATAACTTAGAGCTTTAAGAAGTATTTATAAGATACTTTAGATCTTTTGAACTCCTAAAGATATATTCCTTATAAATCATAAAGAAACTTTAAAATTAAATTATAACTAGATCATAGTTCTATTTAGAAGATTAATCTAATAGAACCCTAGTTGATAGAGTATTATTATAATATGAATAATTAAAATAGAATCTCTTGGTTTTGAAGATATTTTGAAAGAGGCTAAACGTTTAGAAAACCCTTTTTAAAAAATATGGTTTAACTTTAGAGATATTTGGAGACTCTTTTATAATGATTACTAAGTTATTAAGTTAGTAGTCTTAGATAGTAAATACTTACTTTTATAATTTTAATATATAGATACTTGATAAATATAATTATATTGAGAATATTTGGTAAAAGGATTCAAAGTTATTCGTATCTTTATAGATCTAATATTAGTAAATAGACTTATGAAGAGTTTAAATTAAGTAGCCTTTGAATGATTTAGAGTAGTCTTGAATTTAATAGATTTATAAGTAATATTGTTAGGACTTATTAAAACAAATCAATAGGTTTTTCAAAACTATTTATAATGATTTAAATAATATATATAAATAGTCTAGACTCCTAAAATCTGATTCTTTAATAAAGTATCTTAATAATATTTATGTAGACAAAAAGGAAATAGTAAAGTTCTTGAAATTGTGTATCAGAGATATGACTCTCTAATTAAACTTATATCTAACTGATAATACATTATTCAAACTTGGGACTTTTAATAATTCAATAAAGAATCATAATTAGTATATAGAAAATAACCTAAGTAAAAGATAAGAAGTTAATTATATTTTCTAAAAGAAAGAGTTAATATTAATCATTATTTGCAAAATAGAAAGAAACTATGAAGTCTAGTTATTAGTATATTAAAATAAAGCTTCTGATTCCTAAATCTGCTAATAGTTACTTAAAATATAGAATTGTAGCTAAAAGGAAACCTAATTACGGTTACTAAAACCTAGAATTATAATTAGTATTCAAAAGCTCGATGGATAATAATATTACAAATAATTCAATAATAGTAAGGTATATAATAATCAGACTTTTAAGAATAGAATTAGAACTATTTCTATTTCTAAAGAGAACTAATTTAACCTTTCTTTACTATGAAGGATATGATTTAAATTAGATTAAGTTCTTTATATTATTCATTTTCCTATTTGTTAACTATGGAATATTAGCTTTAGAACTAAAATATTGATTTAAACTACTTATTTTATTATTGTTTGAAAGTTAAATAGTTTTAAAGTATTTCTTAAATACTTTAGAAATTCTATTAGAAATTAGAATATAGGAATTCTTTAAACTAGTTTTGTATCCATAATACTAATTAGAAAGTAAACCTTTACTTGGATTCTAATAATATAGAAGTAATATTTAGAAAGGAATATAAAGCTTAAATAGTAAATAGTATGAGAATAGATTAACTAAGCTAAGTATTTCTAATTATTTTTATTAAACTAGTAATAGGTAACTAGTAAAAGATCAAGGGGAATTAACAACTCTCAATCATCAAAGAATAAGTCATTCAAAATAATATCTGAAAATAGTACTAATATTAATATAAATAGTAATAATAATGGGAAGTTCGGGTTCTATAAGAAGTAGGGAACTTCGTAGTATTAATATCTAAATAGAGTTTATTTTCAAAAAGATTAACCTTATATAATATAGAGGTTTCAGCTCTATTATACTTAGGCTACTAAGTAGTCTATTTACTAAATATTCTAATATTATAATTTAATCAATTTAGAGTAAAATTAGTTAAGGTAGTATAATCTTAACTCTAATAATTGATTTTCTATTATAAATAGAAAATATAGAATTATAAGAGTAAAAGAGAATACTTAAGCCTTTAAATATTTAAAATAGGTTATTAGGATAAATTGAAGTAATAGCTAAATAGTTAGAATTTTAATATCCCCCTTTAAAATATATCAGATAAATAAATCTTTTATAGCTTAAGAAATAGTAAAAACTGTAAAAGCTATATAGGAAAAATAGAGAAAGAATTTTTAAAAGATTAAAGTCTGAAAAGTCTAAAACCTAGAAAAGGTTTAAAGGAAAAAACTCCAAAATAAAATATAAACAATCAGGAAAATTCAGAAAAACTTAAGATTAGTAAAAAGTTAAAAGAAAAGATTAATCCTTAGAAAATAGACTATTAAGACTATTTCTTTCATAAGAAGGCTAAATATCAAAATTATTCTATAAAATCTTCTTAGTAATATTATTAAATTTAACTCAGCCTAAAGGCTTTATTAAAAGGTTAGCTATATTATTATTTATATTAGTATAATAAAGATTAATCTAATTATCTCAAATAAGATTTCTAATATAGTAATAATAAATATTAATATACTTAGCTTTTTTATAGAATTTAGTATTTTTAGTAAGCCTTTTAGCTAATTTATTTTTTATGAAGATAATCAGCTTATTAATAGCCCTAAATCCTAAAGTTTTATTAATAAAACTATAGTTATTATATAAGTAAATAGCTTCTTTAGTAATTTCTACTAGAACTATATATTTAGCTTTATAAGTAGATAAAGCTACTGTTTTTTACTTAGCTAAATTATAATTTATAATATTATAAAGATCTAGGTAAAATATATATACTAAAGTAGATTTTCTATTATTAATATCTCTAGCCTAATCTAAATCTATAAACCTAAATAAATTAAAAGGATTGATATTATTATAGTTATAAATTGATTTATAATTAGGGTTCTCTTTCAAGTAACCCTATATCTTATTAAAAGTAATAAAATATTCTTTAGAAGGATTTAAAGAAAATTAAGAGTAAGTAGTAATAACTAGAGTAATATCTAGCCTAGTTTTTAAAGCTAAATATAATAAAGTTCTTACTTCTTTTTAATATTCTAATATTTCTTCTTTAGTAGTATTATTCTTATTAATAAGGAATCTAGCTTTATTATCTATTAGGGTATTAAAACTATAGATATTCTTTTTATTAAACTTAGTAAGAATTCTATTAGTATATTTAAACTGATTTATTTCTATACTTTTATTCTCATAATTAATAATCAAATTATTACCTAAAAAAGTGTTAGGTTCTCCTAGATCTTAGATTTTTATATCTCTTTTAAGACTACTATAAATATATTCTAAAGTAGTAGAATTATTAGCTCCTAATAGTATATTATTAACATAATATGCTAAAATAGCTAAATATTTACTTTTATTAAGAGTAGTATTCAGTATAAGTATTCTTTTATTATAAAGAGATACTTTAAAATTAATTTTATATATAATAGATTTAAAGTACAAATATTAAAGCTTAGGGTTCCATTTTAACTTATATAAAGTTTTATATAGTAAATAAATAAAAAGCTGATTCTTATAGTTAGTATTATAAACTAAACTTTTAGAATTTTTATTATAGATATAGCTAGTAGGTAACTTGACATATATCTTTTTATTTATTTTTATATGAATAAATGTAAGAGTAAAATTATACTGAATTAAAATCTAGTTATAATAAATAGATATAATTAATATATATCTATAAGTTTTAGGCCCATAAGTAGTATTAGAAGTTTCTAAATAATTAATATTAAAGTAGTAGTTGAAATCTTAAGTAATCTATCTAGTTTTATATATAGGATTATTAAGATTCTAATTATTAGGTTTTATTTAATAAACCTATCTACTTCTTAATATATTAATATATTCTTTTTAATAAGAGAAATATTAAATAGTAATATAATAGTTTAAACTTCTATAGACTTAATAGACTTGACTTTTTTATTTATAGTCTAAATTTAGTTATTATTAAACTAAGAATTTATAGTTTTTAAAAAAGTAGTTAGTTCGTCTAGAGTATTAATCGATAATATATATTTAGTAGTATAGAAACTACTATATTTATTAATAAATAAGTTATTATTATAATTATATTAATTATAATTAGTATAAAGAATTAAAAAAGAATAATTTTTAATTATAAAAAATACATTCTCTTTATATAAATACTATTTATAACTTTTTTTAACTTCTAGACTTAAAGAAGGAGTCTCTATAGATATAGCAAAAATTTTAAAATTCTTATTATTATTTATAATCCTATTAAGATAAGTTATAGAAAAACTACTTAGTTCTTTATTAGGAGAAAGATCTAAGTTATTATTACTACTATTAACTTTATTAGGAGGAAGAGAATAACTAGTATTTTTAGTAAAATTATAAACTCTACTAGACTTAATAATAACTAGATTTTATAAAGAATTATTAGAATTAAGTTAGTTAGATTTATTCTCTTTCTTAAGTTGACTAGACTTAGTAGTTTTAATATTATTAAAAATAAATAATTCTTTTTTTTATTAAGAATTAAATTAGTTTTCAAGAATATTTATATTTCTAGACTAAATAGTATTATAGGCTTCAGAATTCTAAACTAAATAAGTATTATAACTATAGGTAACTATAGTACTCTTTTTTACTTTTAAATTAAGCTTCTTAAAATACTTATTTTTAACCTTATAGTAATAAATACTACTCTATATTTTTATATTACTAATAAAAAGTTCCTTCTTATTTTTCAACTTATATAGAGTTTTAAACTTGATAGAAGAATAAGGCATTCTATTATAAATATAAATAGAAGCTAAAATAGCTAACTTTGAAAAATATAAAAGTAAACTAGAGTTATAGAAAAAAGTTCTTGTCTTATTAACTATAATTCTTATAGTTGTTTTAATTAAATTATTAGGCTTATAAGTATAAAGTAATCTTATATTATAAATAATATTATTATTAAGATAAATAATTTTTATTCTATTATTAGAAAGCTGAAGGCTACTATTTATATTAACTTCCTTAATTCTCTTATTATTATTATTATTATTAATTATATTAATAAACTTTTTGAAAGCTAAAGTAATTTCTTTAGAGTCTTTACTTCTTAATAACTTTCCCTACATAAATCTATTATACTTATCTATAAATAAGATAAAGTATTTATAGTAATTATAAGTTTCTAGTAAAATAAGTCCAAATAGGTTTAAATTAATAAAATTAAAATACTTAAACTTCTTAAAAATATTTGAATTTCTATTAACTTTATTAATAAACTTGCTTTTAAGATAAACTTTATAAATAAGTAGTTTATTACTTTTTGAATACTTATAACTAATATTATTTATTATATTCTTAATTAACTTAATAATATTATTAGTATAGCTTATTTTATTATACTATAGTTTTAAGTTGTTAATATTAGTAATATTAATATAAAGAACTATTTGCTTTAGTTATAAGAATTTTAAACTTATAGAAGTTATTAACCTTAATTCCGATAAGTAAGAGTTTATCTTATTAATATTATATAATATAGGTTTATTAAAGAAGATAGATAATATTCCTATTAAGTTAAGTTTAGAC
The DNA here is from genome assembly GCA_000350065.2 of Colletotrichum orbiculare MAFF 240422. Taxonomy (NCBI): domain Eukaryota; kingdom Fungi; phylum Ascomycota; class Sordariomycetes; order Glomerellales; family Glomerellaceae; genus Colletotrichum; species Colletotrichum orbiculare. Next base: position 92,978 of record AMCV02000042.1, on the reverse strand, counting down.
TGACTTAATAGGTTAATACTTAGTTATAATATATAATAAATATTATATAAAAGATATTTAATATTATTTAAGATAATTTTCAAATTACTTTTTATAATTAAAGTAATCTCTTTAGTATTTCCCTACTTAATAAGTAAAAGAGATTTAGTTCTATTAATTAAAATATTGTGATTTTAACTATATAAATAGTAATTCTAGTATTAATAAAAAATGAAATAGTTTTAATTTATTTATTAGAATTTCTAACTTACTAAACTTTTGAGAAATTAAAATATTTAGAGTTTTTTTAGTAAAAGTCTTTTTAAGAGAAAGTTAAATTAGAGTTATATTTTCAAACTTAATATTTTCTTTTTTATCTTCTTTTTCTTTAGTTTCTTTAGTATTAGAATTAAATTATATAAGATTATTAGTTATATTATTAGAGATTTCTTTGACTATTTCTTTAGTTAAAGTAATATTAATTAACTCTAAGTTCTTATTCTTTTTATTGTTTTTCTTCTTAGAAGACTTAGGAGGATTCTTATTAACTTTAAGTTTTATCTAAATAGGAATCTTTTTAAAATAAAGATTAAAATAGTTTTCCTTAGTATAATTAGTTTTTTCATAATAGTTATAGAAAATACTTTTCTATTTCTTCTAGGGTTGTTTAATAACTTTAGGAGAAGACTACTTAATAATTTTATTTTCAGAATCTTCCTTAGTTATAAAATTAACTAAAGAAGTCTAGGTTTTCTTTTTAAATTTATCTAATAGATTAGAGAATAAGGAATCTAATTTATAAGAATCTTTATTAAAACTAAGATTCTAAATAATTAAAATAATAAAGTTTTTATAACTTTTATCTAAATTATTCAGGATATAAATACTAATAATTTAGTTAAATAGTTTAACTTTATCATAATAAAAGTTATTAATAAGTTCTTTTATCTTATTTAGATATTCTTCTATAGATTTAAAATTATTAAGAATAATATTAAAGAATTTCTTATTAGTAAGAAACTTATTAGAAAAACTAATTAATTTATAGAGTTGTTTTAAATAACTAAATATATTTAAAATATTAATATTACTCTTAATAACTCTTAAAAGACTATCTTTATAATTTAACTATATATAACTAAGGGTCTTATTATACTCATTAGTATTATTTCTAGAAATAAATTTAGTTAAATTTATAAAAGTATCTTTATTAATAAGTAAAGCTTTTATATAGATAGACTAGATATTATAATCTCAGTCCCTTTTAACTTAGGGATAAAGTATAATTTAGAATTATTTATATTCTTAAATAATAACTTAAGAAAGTAAAGTAGTTATTTAAGAAAGAACTAATTAAAATCCTAAAGTAGAACTAGAATACTTAAGGTTGAACTCTAGTAAAATATTATTAACTAAATAATTAATAATCATATAGCTTAATAGTTAAATAATAAATTAATACTCTTATAACTTATAGTAGTCTAAAGTTTAAATCTTATAAGAGATACTCTTTTATAAAAATTAGAAATAACTTATAGTTCTAATTTATAAAAGTTTTAGTAGACTTAAGATTCTAATTTATATAAGTCTTAGTAGATTTAAAAGTTAGTTTATAAAATATTTTAATAGATCTAAAAGTTAGTTTATAAAATATCTTAGTAGACTTAAAATATAAGAGACTTTGAGTTTCTACTACTAAACTATTTCCTTTATTAGTCTAATAGTAAGCCTATTATTCTAATTAGTATAATTTCCTTATAGATTTATCTAGTATTAAATTAATTAATTAATAAGAAGAGTTAATTAATTAGTTAGAATAAGTATAAAAGGAATAAGCTATAGAGTTTTATAGAAATAGTTAAAAGAGGTTTTATATAGATAGATAGGTATAAAGAAGCTCAGAGTTAGTTAATATAATTTCTAGTATAATCTAAATAACTATTAATAAAGATATAGATATTAATATTAATAATAAGTATAGATAGAAATATAATATAAAGAGAGAAGTTAATATAAAGCTAGGCTTATAACTTATCAAACTAATAATAAGTAATTAGTAAAAAGTTAAAAAGAATTAATAACTTTTAATTATTAAAGAATAAGTTATTTAGAATAATATCTGAAAATAGTACTAATATTAATATAAATAGTAATAATAATAAGAAGTTTGAATTCTATAGGAAGTAGGGAGCTTCATAATATTAATATCTAAATAGAGTTTATTTTTAGAAAGGTTAACCTTATATAATACAGAGCTTTCAGCTTTATTACACTTAGGCTACTAAGTAGTCTATTTACCAAATATTCTAATATTATAGTTTGATTAATTTAAAGTATAGTTGATGAAAGTAGTATAACCTTAACTCTAATAATTGATTTTCTATAATAAATAGAAAACATAGGGTTATAAGAGTAAAAGAGAATACTCAAGCCTTTAAATATTTAAAATAGGTTATTAGGATAAATATAAGTAATAGCTAAATAGCTAGAACTCTAACAGTTTTATTTAGAGAAAACAAGCTTTAGATTCTTTAGTAGTTTTATTCAAATCACTTTTATTTAGAAAGAATAGACTTTATTAGAATATTTCTAGAAATAATAGATTTCATATTTAGTGTAACTAGTTAATATATAGTATATCTAAGTTGATATATAATGCTATTTATTTTAAAAGAAGCTTTTTGATTTCTAATTCAGGTAGATTTCCTTGTAGATTGAATTTTAATCTTAGTATATCTCTCAGGATATTTAATTACTCTAATCCTATGTCTATGTCATATATTACTTCTATAGTTTTTGTAATATCTATAATCCCTGATATTATCATAGGTCTTTTAATTCATTCCTTTCCAAGTAATATTAGTAGTATAAGTTTTCTTTCTTTAAGTAAAAGCCTAATAACTAATTTATATTACTCTTTCAATTTCTATTTTTTAGTTTACCTAAATACGTATAATTCTTATATTCTTTCTTTATTTTCTTTCTGATACTTATAAGTAGATTATGTATCGTAGCAATTTATTAAAATATGAATCTAGTATCTTAACTTATTAATACTAACGTATTTAAGCTTTCATAAATGTAGTTATAATTCTTATAGTTACTAATAATTTCAATGAGATTAACATTCATATTAAACTTATATGGATTGAAGATAGTAATAGTGGGTAGTTCTTATTATTATTATTAGTGATAGTCGTATTATTATAGATAGCTGTTAACTTGAATATATTAAAGATAGCTGTTAATTTATATTCTAAAACTAAACAGAAAGCTAGTCTTCTATTACTCTCTTTTATTTACAAAGTGAATATTATTAAGCTATACTAGTAGTATTATTCATACCTAGCTAGTATGAGTTAATATTATAAGTATTACTATTATAAGTTTAATACTTTAAAGCTACTACTATACAAACTGTTATATAGCTTATACTGATTTCTAAGTTAGAATTAATTCTAAACTCGATACTATACTACTAAGTTCTTCTTATTATATCTACTTATAAAGATCTATATAAACTATAGTATATAACTAGGTCTTTTTACTATTATAGGGTTATTGTATTAGGTATTATATAAAGCTACTTATCAAATAAGAAGCTAAATCGATAACGTATTATTATTCTCTAAGAATAACAAAATATCTTTTTTAAAATCTATACTATTAATTATATCTTTATTATCTTAAATAGTATTCCTATTACTAATTACTTCCTTATCCATCAATAATCTAGTATTCTTAATTACTCCTTATATAAATTTAGAGTTTCTAGAAGATATATTAAAAATAATAGAAGTTTCTATAGAACACTCTTTTATGAATAAGACAATAGATTTAAAGTTTCTATCTAAATTAGTAAAGAAATAATAAAAGAAATCTATTTTAGAGATTCTATATTTTTATCAGTTTATACATTATAAGCTACTATACTATAACGCCATCAGGTAAATAGTCAGCCTATATAGCCTATATATACTATATAGCTATACTAGCTATATAGCTATATAGGCTATATAGGTATTATTTCTAATATTAAGCTACATTTTATATAATATAATAGTAATAATAATAAATAACTAGAACACTACTTTATACCTATATAATAAGATTATATCTAATATATATTACCCTCTAAATAAACTAATACTAATTAGTAGTTAATCTTTCTCCTAGTACTACTATACTATAAAATAATAAGAAGTATTAAGTAAAAGAAGTTATCGGTTACACTATACTGTAAGGTATGTGGTAACCATACGTATTACTATATATTAAGTAGTATACCCTCTACGTCCTACTAGTAATAGGTACTAAATACCTAGTACTAACTATAACTAATTATATAGTAATTAGTAAGTAATTGCTATACTATAGATATAGAGCTTTATATAACGCCTCATACTATATAATATGGGAATAATAATAATAAATAACTAGAATACTATTTTATACCTATATAGTAAGATTATATATAGTATATATTACCCTCTAGATAAACTAATACTAATTAGTAGTTAACCTTTCTATTATATTATTATACTATTAATTAGTAAGGCTTATTATAATAGAAGAAATAATTATAAAAACCTATATCTAAAATTTATATAAAATAAAAGATTATAAGATTTATTATTTAGACGCTTTAGACCCTCCTTATTTTAAAACCTTATTAAAAACCTCTGAATTATATATTAATTCCTAATAGATAGCTATTATTATAATAACAATAATTATACTTAATTTAGTTTTAAAACATAATATTCTTTAACAGTTATTATTAGGAAATTAATAATTATACTTAGTTTTTACTTAGCGGAATATATTTAGTAAATATAATAATCCTCTTCAAGTTATTATTAAAGTTTTAATACTAGAGATTTATAGTATCTCTAGCTTTAAACCCTTAAGAAATTTATATAGCTTCTTGAAAACTCTTTTAATATTCCTATTTTTATAATAATATGCAAATTAACCCTTATAGGTAAAATACTTATCCTAAGTACTTCTATACGTATAATAATAAAAACTTAAGTATCTTTATTTTTATAAAATTCTACTAATATTTTAATCTAATATTTTTTAACTAAATCTCTATATTTAACTATAAGAATATTATAGATACAAACTCTATAAAAACCTCTATCTATATAATATACTAAGTAGTTTTCTATATATATATAGAATTTTATAGCTTAGAATTCTTTTAAATATCTAAAAGTAGATTTAAAAATTAGTTTTTAATAATTTAATAACTTACTAGTATTTTTATAATATACTATTTTAGAAATTACCTTATAGTATATAGTGTTAAAGTTAATATAAATAGTAATTGAATCTTTATAGTATTATACTAATTATCTTAATAATAAGAATTTATCCTATAGATTTATAAGGAATTTTAAGAAGTTCTAAAATACTATATTATTTTTAAGAATAACCTTAAAAGGTATTTCAAATAAATTAATAATTTTATACTAGAAGAATTAGATTTTACTATACTCTTTTATGATATTT
>AMCV02000042.1:73893-86876 GCA_000350065.2 Colletotrichum orbiculare MAFF 240422 | reverse complement strand
AGGCTGTTATTTTCTTAATTATACTAAAAGATTAGGTTTTTAAATATTATTTTAAGTATTTAAGTAATTCTAGTTTTAATTTATAATTTGAATAGATAACTTATTATATTAAAAACTATTTTAAAAATAATAAATATTCATAGTTATATTTTTCTAATTAGTAAAATATTATATTTTAAAACGTTATAATTAAGAATTCTAAGAAGAATAAAAAAGAAGCTCCTAAGGTTTTTATTCTTAAGTTTATTTATATTTAGAAAGCTTTCTTATCAAACTTCTATATAGATATAGTATTCTACTTCTAGCTTATAAGTATATATTATAATATATCTAAATATTAATTAGTTTTTTCTAGTTTTATAATAACTTTTTAAAATATTTATAACTAGTTAAAATTAGTTATAAGTAATATTATATTATTCTAAAAATTATAATACATTTAGAATAATAGAGATAATAGCTAGAAATAAGTTAATAATTAATTTTAAGTTGACTATATATATAACTCTTTTTAAAAATACTCCTAAGGTATTATACTATATAGTACTTAATACCCTATATATATAATCTTATAGAACTTATAATTACTTATTTTAAATAATATTTATCTTCTCTATCTAATTATATATAACTATTTAAATAAGAAGTATTATATATATAATAAGATAGGTTATTAATTTATAACATATACTCTTAAGGAGAGGTATATCTTATTTAATTAGTATAAGACAAATATTAATTTAAAGGTATATTTTATAGTAATATATTGAGTTTTCTTTATAAATCATAAAAATATTAATAATTTAGATAATAATTTTAAGGGCCCCCTTTAAGATTATAAATCTAATAATACTATTATATAATATTAAATATAGTATAACTTTAAAAATAACATTACTATTCTTTCTGAATAGTTTTTAATATTATTTTTTAGTGAAAACCTTCTTATTCTAAATGGAAATAAAATTATAAGAATCTTCTAAAACTAAATAATACTTTACACCCTCATTTAAAATAATACTTCTAATAATAGAAATACTAAAAAGAATAGTATTATAACCTTTATATTTATATTTATACTTAAAAACTAATACTTAAATACTATTTTTCAAAATATCTTACCTAATTCAAATATAACTAACTTCTTAACTACTAAATACTCCTAGTTTATTATATTTAAATAGATTATTAACTTCTTTATAACCTTTATATTTCTATAAAACAAATTAGTAATAATATATTTTAATAATACTACTCTAATAATTATATTTAGAATAATTAATATATTTATACTACTTAATATTATTATGTTTTATATAGTACTATATAATACTTCTTTCTTATTCTATTTTATAGATATAGATCGCCTTAGTATTATATTTAATAATATCTATAACTAGCTCTATTAAAATAAGAAGATTATACTAATTATTTAAAAATAGGGGTATTTATAGATACTTCTTAATAAAGAGAGAATAATTACTTCTATATATCTTATAGAGATAGAAATATAGAGATTCTACTACTATTTTAAATATCTAGCTATTATGTATTTCTATGATATTTTTAATAAAGTGGGATATCTAATTAAATATTATACTTTTAAAATACTTAAGAAGTACTATTATTAGTATTAAATATATAATATAACCCTTTTATATTTTTATTTTACTATTTATAGTAATATTAATTTTAACTTCAAGATTATTATTAATATTATCTATATTAATAGCTACTTTATACTGTATATTATTAATATTATAATAGTATTTAATACTACTTGATTTTTACTAAATATCTTAGTCAAAGTAATATAGGAAGCTTTTAAAGTATATTAGATTAATATATATTAGGATCTTTTAAATTTTATTACTATAAATATAAATATAAAATTTTAATCTAAAGATTTTAGATTAGAAGTAAAGATAATAGGATTAATAATCTATATTATTCTAATTAAAATATATAATAGTATTAGTAAGGTTAAGTAATACTATATATTCTTCTACTATATTATTAGTTTATCCGGAGGCTAACATACGCCGTATATAATCTTACTATATAGGTATAAGATGGTATTCTAATTATTTATTATTATTATTCCTATATTATGTAGCGCGAGGTATTATATAAAACTCTAGATCTATAGTTTAATAATTACTTACTAATTACTATATAATTAGTTATAGCTAGTACTAGGTATTTAGTATCTATTACTAGTAAGATATAGAAAGTATACTATTATATATATAGTAATACGTATAATTACTATATACTTTATAGTATAATATAGCTAATACTAATAACTTTTCTTTTTACTATAGACTTTAATACCTATCTATTTATATAAAAAATAGTACTTTTAGTAATCTATACCTTTTTACTTTAATAATATCTTAATACCTATTTATTTATTCTACTTAAATTACCTATCCCTCTATTTATATAGTTATATAACTTAAATTAATAAATCTCTTAAAGATATAGTTTAATATACTTTTTATAAAAGTATTACTAATATTATTATCTCTATTAATCTATTATACTTTATAAAATTAATAGTATTTATATAACTACTTTAATATTATAATATTAATTATAAGGCGTTTTTCTTTAGTAGTACTAAGTTTTATAAGGTATTTATAAAATAAGTATAAGTTAATATATATAATAGTTAGAATCTAAAGGAATCTTTGATACTAGAAGATCTTCTTAAGTAATATAGCTATAATATAAGTAAAGTCTATACTGGCTATTATAGTATAAATTTCTAAAGTAAATATACTTTTAATAATTCTTTTACTTTTAATAGAAAGATAATATATAAAGTTACTATAGAAGTCGAACTAGTTATTACTAGTAGTAATCTTTTAGCCTAAGATTATTATAAATCTTAATTAAGATAAGAGGTTAGTATTATTAGTAAATAGGTTATTAATAAAAATATAAAAGTATACTTTAGAGAAGTTAAATAGTATGAAGTTAAAACTATAGTTAAAGTATTTAATTTACTACTTAAGGTATTTATTAAGTATAGTAGTATTATTACCTAAGGGTTATTAGTCTTATATTATATAGGAGAAGTTAAATAACACTTCAGGCTAGTATATTGAAGTAAGATATATTCTATATATATATTATTTAATATACATTTTTTAAGTATTTTAAGTATTATATATATACTAATAAAGGCGAGCTTTTACTTTGAGTATTTTTAGTATAAGTAGAAAGCGTCACTATTAAGTAATAAGATACTTCTATTAAATACTAATAATACTACTTTTAAGAAGACTATTTTAGGTTTAGTTTTAAATAAGGCTTTTTAGAGCTTTTTATTTTTATAATATAAGAAGGTAGTATTTAAGAAGTTAAAAGTATTATTAATTTATATATTTATAAAGCTAAAAGTATTATTTTTAAGATATAAGATGAAGAAGTATAAGTTTTATATTAATATTTCTATTTATAACTACTCTTTATAGTATTTAAAATATATTACCAACTAGTAGGTACTAGTTTTAATAAAACTATATAGTAAATTAATAATAATTATACTAAAACTAGAAAAATATTAATTGTTAAAATATAAAAGTAGTATAGTTATAATATGCTTTATGAATTCTATTTTAACTTAAATATAAACTTATATTAGAAGCTAGCTACGAGAGATATTTTAGTAGTACCTTAATAGTGTTATAATAAACTTAAAGAGTTTATACTTAAGGTGAAAACTTTTTACTAAACTATAAGGGTAATAGTTATATAGAGCTTTAATAGTAATATCCTATATAAGCCTTAAAACTTAGGTTTATAATATACTTCCTGCTGTCCTTCCGCCTTATTATTATAATAGTATTTAGTATTAATAATTTTAATAATATACTAGTTATTTCTAGTTACCTAAGTTAATTTAACTAATTAGAAAAAGTTTATCCTAAATACTTCTTCTAAATATTATTAATATTAGATAGTCTTACTAATAAGAAAATTTAAATATTACTAATATTAAATAGTCCTATTAATAAGAAAATTTAAATATTACTAATATTAAATAGTCCTATTAATAAGAAAATTTATACTATATTTATCTTAAGTAATCTTATACTATACTTTTCTTATTATTAATTTATAAGAAACCTCTTTTTTCTTTTTTTATATAAGCCTACTCTTCCTTCTTTAGAATTATATAACTTTTTATTCTATACTTATTATAATACTACTATTTTGCCACCTTTCTACCTATACTTCCCCTTTTTATATTCCCTCTATATTATATCTACTACTACTACTATAAGTTATAAATTTCTTAATAATAACCCTTCTTACTACTATACTCCTTCTAAGTCTAACTCTTATACTTATAGTAGCTATATTATTAAAAGTAATTCTAATAATAATAAAAACTAGCCTCCTAATATAGTTATTTCTACTTATCTTAATTATTATTCTAAATATAATAAGAATAACTTCCCCTAGACTTATATATTAAATTATAATTAATCTTATTATAAGTATCTAAAGTTAAAAAGTAAGTATAAGTAAGGCTCCTATTTCTTTACTATTAGTCCTAAGCTATATACTACTAGCCGCTAAGTTAATATTCTAATTATATTTAGTAAATATATTATTACCCCTATAGTTACTACTACTAAAGAAAAAAGTAGCTCTAAAAGCTATTATACTGCTATTTTTTTACTAGAGTTTTCCACTATAATCTAATATTATAATAACTACTTCTATTATACTTAATAGGTACCTCTAGCCCGTATTACTACTATACTTATTATTCCTTTTTTATATACTAAAGGTGTTATTATACTTATCCCTACTTTTATTCCTAAATAAATCCTTACTAACTTTAATAGTATTATATAGATAATAATAAGTTCTTCCCCTTCCCCCTCCTACTTTTATTATACTAATTTCTTCACAATAAAATATTATAATATATTCTAATAGTTATACTATATTTTATTAATATTATAACTATATCTTTAGTCTTATTAATACTAGCTTTTCTATCTACTACTAATACTTAATTATTACTCCTTACTAATATTAATAATATCTTACCCTTAAACTAGTATTACTTATTATTATCCCTAATAATAAAAAAAAGAAGAATAGAATAATAATAAGAAAGAAGAAGAATACTAAAAATATAAAAATAAATAAAATAATACTAATTTTGTTACTTAATTTATTTATTTAATACTTAAAAAGCCAATTTTATAATAATTTATAAATATCTCCTATAAGTTATTATATTACTTAGTTTGTAACTTATATAGCTTTCTATTATTAATAAATTAATATTAGTCTATTATTCTTTTTAATATCCTTATACTATAATTTAAATTATAATATAGTTTTATTATTAATAAGGTTTTCTAAAAATTCTTATATTAAGATATTATAATCCTTCTATATAATTAGTATATTATAGTTATATCTTCACCCGAAAGTATTTTTTACTACTAATATCTTTTTAATTTTATATTCTTCTGAAGCCTCGCTATTTTCTCTAGTAGGGATTAAGATAGATTTAGGATATATATCTATATATCGCTAAAATAGAAATAAGTTATTTTCTACCTATTTAATAAAATTAATATAAAATATTAAGTAGATACCTCTAGAGACGTCTAATATAATATTTAGTAAGTTCGGTATATTAATTACTTAATATTTAAAAGCTACTTAGTCGAATTTCTTATTTAGCCGATTTATCTTAATATAGTATAGTAATAACTTTACTTCATTTCTAACCTAGAACTTCTTAGCTACTTATTATATTCTATTAGTACCTATTTTGTTATATTATTATATATATACTATTACTACTTAAGCTATAGTAATACTATCTTTAGAATAAGATAAGAATACAAAAGTATATTTTAAGCTAGAATGAGTAGTCTACTCTACTATCTTAAAATATAGAATAAGTATAATATTAAACCTATTTAGAAACCTATTTAGACTAATTTTAATAACTAAAGAATCCCTATTATTTAGTACTAACTAATATATAATAAAATAAACTAGCTAGTCTAATTATAAGAAAATAATATATATTTATAAGAATACTTAGATCTTAAGTATTACTTTCTCCATCCTACTATCTATTTAGAAGTAGAATAATATTAATAATAATTACTATACCCCTATAGATTAATATAATATTATCTAAAAAGTACCAACTTAATCTAAGTTATAATTAGTAATAATTAATATAGGGAAACTATAGAACTACTATTAGGCATCTTAAAACTTCTTTATATAAATTTTAGTAGTTATTAATATTATAACTTCTAATTAGATATAGTTAGATAACTAATTTATAATTACTATCAGAGACCTAAAATCCCCTTTTTCAATAAATAGTAGTTCTATTATAAAGTTAATAGAAATCTATAACTAAAACCTATTAAGAATTAGTAGGAGTTATAATAAGCCCTAGTAGTACTTATAACTTTTATATAAATACTAACAAATATCACATATATAGACAAAATATTTGATATCTCTTAACATACTATCTTAATACTAATCCTATAAGAATATAATAAATATTAAATTAATACTAAAATAGTTTAAAACTAAAGAGTTATAAACTATTTAGAAAATCGTAATTATTAGTAACTTATACTTAGAAGTTTAGACTTAGCCTTAGTATAATAAAATATTATTCCTCCCTACTATATAATTAGCTACTTATATCTATATTAAAATTTCTAGTAAGAATATCTTTACTACTTAATAGATAATTTCTAAACGAATTATATATACTAGTATTACTATAATTACCTAATTCTATAATATTAATAATATAACACTTTAGAATATAATATATTTATCTAATAGTTTACTAATAGTATACTAATAGATATTTTCTACCTATATAGCCCATTCCCAGCTTCCCTCTATCTATATATTATAAATTAGAAATACTACAAAAAGCCCACCTTTATGTTTAAAATTAATTTAGAGAAATTAGAAGACTTATATTAAAAGCCTTAACTCTATTATATTATCTTAGCTTTATTAAGAAAAAGTATTAAAATGTCTCATAAAGTAGCCTAAATAGTATTTTAAAATAAAACTAAACTCTAATAAGACTTCTACCTACTTAGCCTATTATTCTAAAATAAGTCTAAAGCTTATAAAATATTCTAAAGCCTTATAATTAGATAGAATAATAAATAATTCTACTATATTTTATAACTCTACTAACTATACTTTTAGATATAATATAACTACTAGTAGCTCTTTATTATAAATAGTATAATTCTATTAAACTAAGGTAAACTAAGTTAAGTAATAAGTAACTAGTTATAATATACTATTCCTATCTTCTTATAAAAAATAGCTATTTAATACTACTCCTAAGTAATCTATTTCTACTACTATATATTATTCTAAATCCCATTAAGCTATAATTAAATCTAAGATAAATATAAGTTTAAACACCTTAAATACTTACTAGTATATAGTATCCTAATAAAATAGTATTCCTTTCTATATTAACTATATAAAAAGCTCTATTAAACTAGAGAAATAGTTAACTAAGTTGTAGTAGAAATTCGCGAAACTAAAAACACTTTAGACACTATAGATATTCTTTAAAACCTCTTATTCCTATATAACCTTAGTTTTTTTAGAATTATAATAAATACTTTTTCCTACTTTAATAATAAAACCTAAATACTTAGTTTATTTTATAGAGAACTCATACTTCTCTAAGTCTAGATATAAGCTAGCCCTTTATAACTACTTAAAGACTTATTTAACTTTATCTTTATAATTATTCTTTAACTTATAATTATAAATAAAAATATTATTTAAATAAGTTATAATAAAGTTATTAAGAATACTTCAAAATATACTATTAATATAATATTAGAATGTTATAAGTATACTTATTAGCCTAAAAGGAGTAATAAGCTATTTAAATAAGCCGAAGTATATTTAAAAAGTAGTTTTATATTTATCCCCCTTTATAATCTAAATCTTATAGAAAGCTACTTAGATATCTACTTTTATAAATTATATTACTTTAAATAGTAAATATAATATCTCCTTAATTAATAATAAGAAGTAATAATTATAAATACTAATAGTATTCAGAATTTGATAATTTATATAAAACTACTATTTTCCCCTAGGTTTTTTAATAAAAAAGATAGATACCCTAGTTATAAATAAGCTAGTTTAAACCTAGTTTTTATCTATTAGATCTATAATTTAGTATTAAACCTCAAAAAGGTATTCCCTTAATATATTATAAAATAACTTTTATAATAAGTCTAATTTAATCCTATCTAAATTCTTTTTGAAATAAATATAATAGTTAAGAGATTCCTAGTAAGATAAGAGGCTAGAAGTTTTATCCTTATTAAATAAGTCTATAAAAAATATAGATAGTTAGTAATATAAATATTAGCTATTTTAACATTACTAGTAATATAGCTATTAAGATGATATTAATCTATACTAAATTAGTTACTAACTACTTATATCTCCTTTCTTTTAGACTAGAAGATATTATAATTAGTAACTTAATAAAGTCTATAAATCTATCTATATATATTTTCCTTAGTATATTACTAATAGCCTAAATAGTTAGGCTACTAATTATACCTATTTTTAACTTATTCTTTATAAGATTTAAAATAACTTTTCTATATTATAACTATAGTTTTTTAAATATAACTAGGCGTATTATATTTAAAATTATATAAAATAAAGCTTTAGATATTTAACTATCTAGATTAATATATATCCTAATTATCTTAGTAATATAAGTTTCCTAATTAATGCTTAGAATAATATATAACTAGTATAATTATAGTAATATAATTAATATAAAATCTTACTATTATATAAACTCCTTACTAATTACTTTATAATAATTATAACTACTATCAACCTAAATAGAAATAAAAGACTTATTATTTATTAATATGGAAACTAAAAAAAACAACTTATCTATCTATCTCTATATCTCTCTAGTTTTATCTATTACTATAATATTATTATTAATAACTATACTAATTTACCCCTTAAAAAGTCTTTTCTAGAAAGTTAGACTTTTTCCTTATTATTTATAATCCTTTTATCTAACTATAAAGCTTAAATATTAATATTAAAAGCTATTAGTAAGTAGGTAAGGTATAACCTATATTTAGTAGTAAAATAGTCCTTAGTACTATAATATATATAAGTGCCGGCCTGTATATATACCTAAATAACTAAAGAGTCTACTTAATAAACTTTATATATACTTATAATAAGAGTCAACTAAAGTCTACTAGTTATAGCTATCTATCTATTTAACTCTTTATAGTAGGAAAGAGTAGTATTCTAATAGTATTATACTAATACTAAAGTAGCCTAAGCTGCCCCTATATCTATTATCTATATATCTTTATTCTAATTAACTATTAGCTCTAGCTAAGATAGGAGCTACAGCTTATTATAGTTTTATAACTCTATATTAAAAATCTTAAGATTTATTATAATTATATAGTAATACTAAACTATAGTATAATAGTCTATCTAACTAATATTATAGCTAATAGTAGCTATTTAAATTTAATAAGAAAGAGCTAGTTAGAAATAGTTTAGTTAAATATTTCCTACCTAAAAATAACCCCCTATTTATTTTATAGCTAACTTAAACTTAATAAAGAATTCAGTAAATATCTATTTAAACCCTTAATATAAATAGTAGATCTTCTTAAAAACCTAGGTATTATAGTAAGAGTTCTTATAGTATTTAGTAAGATACTAAAAGAATATATTAATATCCTAATTATACTAAAGTTTTTATATTATATAAAAGTTGCTAATTTATATCTAGATTTTAAATAATAGGCTAAGTTATAAGAATTACTAGAAGTTTTCGAATCTTTCAATAACAACTTAATTAACTTCTAATTTATACTATATAGTTATCTTCTATATAGGAAAGTAGAAGGTATTACTATTAAAAGAAGTATTAATAAGGAGTAGTTTCTTTTTTATATAAAGTATTTATATTACTTATAGAGCTATTTTATAGTCCTATTAGAATTATATAAAAACTTCTTAAAAGGATTAGTTTTTATTTTCTACTAAGTTAGTTTATTATTAGTCTATTAGAACTCCTACTAGGGGTTCTATAATATTAATATCTACTATTATTTTTCACTATCTTCTATTTCCTCTATATAGTCTACTATTTACTACTAAATTAAATTTAAATAGGAAGTTTATTAATATTAGAAGCTAGCTATAAGAAGTATTTTAGTAATACCTTAATAGTATGATAATAAATTTAAAAACTTTATACTTAAAGTGAAAGCTCTTCACTAAACTATAGGGGTAGTAGTTATATAGAGCCCTAATAGTAATATCCTATATAAGCCTTAAAGCTTAAGTCTATAACAACTTATATAATATTATAAAGCTATATTATTATACTAGTATACTAGAAGAGAGCTAAAGTTATAGTTAAAATTAACTACTAGCTATTTTATTAGATTATTAGTAATTATATTAATATTTCAAATTTATTATTATTTCTAAAATTTTAGATTATAAATCTCGACTTTTTATATATTTTATTAGTATTTTTATTCTTAACTTTATTAATAATATAAGATTAAAAATACTCATAGTTTTTATAGAAAATAGAGTTATATTAGACAATTTCTATAACACTATTAATAATAATACTTTTAACTTCTTTTTTAATTAACTCTTTAAATAATAGTCTAAATATTATAATAATACTTTTTTTATAGAAGTTAAATACTAGTACTATATTAGACTATTCTTTAGTTATAAGAAATATTTTAAAATAAGGTTTTTAGTTAAAATCTAGAAAAGGTAAATTATTCTTATAAATTATAAAACTTAAAATTAGTTTAATTTGAAATATTTAAAACTAAAGTAGTAAATTACTAATTATATAAATAGGGGGGGGGGTTATTATTATTAGTAGTACTAGTATTACTATTATTTATAATAATAATAGTTTATAGTATTTACTAAGTATTCTAAGGCTCTATAAAGATAGCTATAGATAAAGTTAGGATATTACTATAAAAGTATATATTTCTATATAGTATTAAGTTTCTTATTATAATAGTATTAATTCTTATAGATTTCTTATAAGTACTTTTAATATTAGTATTTTAAAAAGTATTAATACCTTACTAATATAGCCTAGTAAGATTTCTTAGTTACTATTTTTAAAATATAGTTTTATCGTTATAAATTGAAATTTTCAAGAATTATAAGAAAACTTAAGAATATATATCTTATTATATATAGTAAAGAAGTAGTATAAACCTTACTAGTTATTTTTCTCTTATTATATATATATTAGGAATTAGAGTAAAAGGGTTATAATATATAAGGTATTTAGGTTATTATATATTACTAAAGTAATATTAATAGTATATTTAGTATATTTATAGCAGATTTCTTTAGTAGCTTTATATATAGTATAAGCCTAAGTAATAATATCTAGAGAGGGAGTTAAATCTTCTATAAGATAGAAGTATATTCTAAAAATAAATAGAATAAGTATAAAACTATTAGGCCTAGTAGTAGTATTAATTATTTTATATACTATTTAAAAAAATATTTTTTAAATAGTAATAAGTATTTTATTATAATAGATCTTATATATATAGTAGAGGAGTATATAGTATTACTTAATTTTACTAATACTTCTTTATATTTTAATTGGAATAATACGGATTATTAATCTTATTATTTTTGCTTCTAATCTAAAGTCTTTAGACTAAAACATTATACTTATATTAGTAGTAATAAAATTAGGAAGGTTTTAGTATATATTAATTTAGTATAGCTTAAGGGCTTCTTATATTATTTTTACTAAGATATTTAGTAAAAATTAAGTAGTATTAAATATTGTTATAGTATCAATAATATAGAGTATAAAGTAGTTATTAATATAGATAATATTAATAATAATCTTAAAGTTAAAGTTAGTATTACTATAGATAGTAAAATGAAAGTATAAAAAGGCTATACTATATATTTAGTACTAATAATAGTACTTCTTTAGTATTTTAAAGGTATAATATTCTACTATATATTTTATTTTATTAAGGATATTATAGAAGTATATAATAACTAAGTATTTAAAATAGTAATAAAGTTTCTATATTTCTATCTCTATAAAATATATGGAAATAATAGTTTTCTTTTTATTAAGGAGTATCTATAGATACCCCTATTTTTAAATAATTAGTATAATCTTCTTATTTTAGTAGAACTAGTTGTAGATATTATTAAGTATAATATTGAGGCGATTTATATCTATAAAATAGAGTAGGAAAGGGGTATTATATAGTATTATATAAAATATAATAATACTAAGTAGTATAAATATATTAACTATTCTAAGTATAGTTATTAGAATAGTACTACTAAAGCGTATTATTACTAATTTGTTTTATAGAAATATAAAAGTTATAGAAGGGTTAATAATCTACTTAAGTATAGTAAGCTAGGAGTACCTAGTAGTTAAGAAGCTAGCTATACTTGAGTTAGGTAAGATACTTTGAAAAATAGTATTTAAATAATAACCCTTAAGTATAAATATAGATATAAGAATTATAATACTATTTTTTCTAATATTTCTACTATTAGAAATACTATTTTAAATAAAAATATGGAGTATTATTTAGTCTTAGAGGATTCTTATAATTTTACTTCTATTTAGAATAATAAGATTCTTTCTAAAAAACGATATTAAAAACTATTTAAAAGGAGTAGTAGTTTTATCTTTAAAATTATACTATACTTAGTATTATATAATAGTATTATTAAGCTTATAATCTTAAGGGGGGTTTCTAAAGTTATTATTAAAGTTATTAATACTTTTGTAATTTATAAAAAAACTTAGTATACTATTATAGAATATACTTTAGGATTAATATTTAATTTATATTAGTTAAATAAGG
>AMCV02000042.1:25669-64236 GCA_000350065.2 Colletotrichum orbiculare MAFF 240422 | reverse complement strand
GACTAACCTTAGCATCTTTATAATTAGCTATATTTATAATAAGTTAGAAGTAATTATATATATATACTAAATATATTACGTATATATACTACTAATACTATACTAATTATAATAATTCTTAGTTTACTACTACTTATAATACCTACTTCTATCGTATAAGTTTATATATATATACTACTAGGGGATATTATATATTTAACTTATTATTTACTTACGATTTACTTACTATCTATTAGGATCTAACTAATATTTTATATAACTTATAGTATATACTAAGTAGAACTATAGGTAAGTAAAAGGATATTAAAAAGTTTCTAAACTTCTATTAATATCCTCTCTATTATTTTTAAATATTTAAGTAAGTATAATTAACTTATATTATTTAAAAATAATAGAAGGCTTAGGATAGGGGCTTAAGAATTTTAGAGTTCCTTCTAATTAAGCTTAATACTAGTTAAATTATAGTATTAATTATATTAGACCTAGATATATATTTAGGCCGGATTACGTATATATATAGTAGTTATAGTAGTTCTAATAGTAACTAATAGTTTTATAGGAGGGAGCTATTATTAAGGGAGGTATTACTACTTCTAGTAAGTATAAGGTAAGTTTAGCTTAGACTTAGTATATATATAGCTAATACTTATTTCTAGTATAATCTTATTATTACGTACCTTTAGGTAGAGACTCCTAACTCCCTTAGTATTAGTTGTAGCCGCCTTAGTAGTAGTATTACTACTCTTACTATTCTTATTAGAATAAAGTATGAATTCTATATATATAATATATTTCGATTATATATATTAAATAAATACTAAGTCGCTAAGGCTCTAAAGGAGCCTTTTAGAAAGAAACCTATTAATCTAAACGTCTTAATAATAAGTATTATAATATATATAAAACTATATATTTATATATACTAATTATATATATAGCTATAACTAAGTACCTAGAGGATAAGGGTATTTCTAATACTAATAATAATAATACTTAGGATACTTAGGCTTAATATATATATAATTTTTAGAATCTCCTTAATATAGTATATATTTAGTTATAGTAAAGTATTAGGGTAATAAGATAAGTCTAGAATATAGATATATAAAAAATAAGCATAGTATATATAGGAAATATACTATAGTAATTATAATTTAATAAACTAAAAATAGTAAGTAAGGCTTTATATATATATAGTATATATTAGGAAGCCTATTCTTTTTATAATAAAAACTTACTTACTTCTTATTTTATTTCTTCTTATATAGTATATATACTAAGTGTGATAAAGAAAAAATAAACTAAATATATTAAAATCTTTTGAAAACCCTATACCTCTTAGGTTTAGTATATACCCTACTCAGTTACTGTATTTTTAGTACTTCTATCTATTTATTCTTCTAATTATGCAATCCTTTTCTTAAACTCCTATTCTTATAGCTTTAGCTCTAGTTCTTAAGCTTTTTACTCTAGTTTCTCAACCCCTTTTTTAACTTTTTAAAGAAAGTCAACTTAACTAATACCACATTTTCTTCAATAAAGCCTTAGTAGAAAAGATAGTATTATAGAACTTAGCCTATGGCTAGTATATATCAAACTTAAACTATAACTTAAGGAATCTAATACTTTAATTAGATTAGAATTCTACTTAATAGTTAAGAATATATCTAGGGGATTGAATAAGTAAAAAAGGATTACTAGATTCTTCTTATGGCGATCTACATACTTCTAATACTATTTCCGAGTTATATATAAGCTATATATAAGCTATTTAAGTTGCGATATACTATACTACTAGTATGTATTTTAAGTAGGATTAATAAGATTAGAATATTAAGTAATATTAGTAAAAATTACTTATTTAGTCCTAAGAAGCAATTAGTATAAGCTTTATATATACTAAGTATATATTTACTTAAGAATTATAATTAGTAAAGATTATACTTAGCTAGTTGTAAAGTTATTTTTTATATAGCTTAATTTAGTAATATTAGTATTCTTCTTTATAAAAATCTACTACTAAGGTTAGATTTTACTAAGAGATTTTACTATAATTATTATAATCTAGCTCTTCTTCTTATTTTTAAACTATAACTTAGTCTTAGGTTAAGATTTATATATATTTTATACTTATATAAGATATTCCTTACTTAAAGTTACTTCCTATAAGAAATATAGCCTAGATATTATCAGGTAATCTGGAAACTTCTTCTATTAATTATATAGGATATATATTTTACAAAAAAATCAGAAGATACTAGAGATATTTATCCTACTTATAAGATAGATCCTACTTATAGAAGTAATTCTTAAAGCCTAATTTTAATATTAGCTCTATATATACTAATATCTATCTATAATAGAACTTACCTCCTACTTATTTTAAATCTATATTAGTAGTTACTATATATATAGTATTCTCTATAGATAGATATATATAAGCCTATCTTATTAGAGTTAATAAAATACTTTTAAGTTAAGTAAAAATACATTTAAATAGTAGAATATAGCCTACTTTTAAATTTATATTTATCTAGATATAAGTATAAGACTTAAAACTTAGATAGGATTAGTATAAATA
Organism: Colletotrichum orbiculare MAFF 240422; assembly: GCA_000350065.2. Classification (NCBI taxonomy): domain Eukaryota; kingdom Fungi; phylum Ascomycota; class Sordariomycetes; order Glomerellales; family Glomerellaceae; genus Colletotrichum; species Colletotrichum orbiculare. The sequence goes on along the minus strand of AMCV02000042.1, from coordinate 61,655 downwards.
CTATATATACTTAGGATATAATATACTTATATTATAAATACTTTAAATAGTTATAAATCTTAAATATATTAATATCCCTTTTTATTATCTCAAAAGATATATCTATTTCTAAATATTATATCTAAATAAATACCTTAGTATTTACTTTAGTAATATAGATAATAAAGAAGTCTCTATTAGGTTTAACTTAAACCTCGCAAATCTATTAATTTCCCTCAAGCTTAACTCGATCGAAAGCAAACTCCCACTTAACACTTATATATACTTAGTATATCTATAATTTATACTTATTTTTAACTAATTATATATTTATAAATATATATCTAGTAAGATATTATAATAGGTATATATATCGAAGTAATATAACTACTTTATCCTTATTATATAAAGAGTTATAAATAACTTAAAAAGAGTCTACTCTTAACTATTAATATAGCTAGTAGATACTAAGATAGAGGAGAAACTTACCTTAATATCTAATTAGTATATAATTAGTATATACTAAAAGTATACAACTTACATATAGAAATATAAGTAATATCAGGTTTATTAGATAAGCTAAGAATAAGCTATTATATAAGCTTTATTAGTAGTTATATAAGAGGTAGAAAGATATATAAATATAAACTTTATAGTAAGAAGAAGATAAATAGAAACTTAGCTAGATTGAAAAGTATATAGAAGTTAAGTTTAATCCAATAGTTATATATCTTAATTTTACCTATTTTCTAAAAATAAGTAAAACCTAGAGGGTATTTAGTATAAGCTAAGTATATATAGGGGATATATATACTATATATCCTCCTTATTACTTTAGTATATCTAATATATAGATAATAGAGTATTTCTTGTTATAAGCTATTTGATTTTATAAGCTTTCTAAAGTATTTAATATCTATACGAATCTAGCTAATAAGAATAATATAAGTATAATACTATAATTTAAAAAAGCTTAGCTTTATATAGCTAATATACTAAACGTATATAGTATTAGAATATATTATATATTATATATATACTAAACTTATTTTGTTCTAGTTAAAAATTTGAATTAATTCAACCTGATATATTTAGAAGTTACCTTTTTTATAGAAGTATAACCCTCTAGAGAAATAAGTCTATTTAGATATAATTACTATAAGGAAGCTATATATATACTTAGTATTAACCCTACTTATATTAAGGATAGATATACTCCTAAGTATACTTTATTAATTCTTCTATAATAGAATCTAGAAGTTCTCATAACCTAGTAACTCTCTTAAGCTCTCTAAATATAGCTTTAAAGTCGCTTTTATCTTATAGTATATTAGATATTATAACTAAAAGATATATGAACTTATAATATCTAATATTACTATATTAATAGGCTTAATACTATACTTAGTTTAAGTCTTTCTTAGGCCTATAATAGAATAAATAGCTTTATTCTATAAACTCTATATATATACTATATACCCTAAGAGTATATATTACTTCTTCTAAAATTTTAATATATTATATATTAAAAATTAGATTATTTATATTATATTGAAAATAAGCTTCTAGGCTTCAATATTGCTAAGATTAGAATCCTAAATATTATATAAGATATAGTATAGAATACTATCTCTCTTAGTTATAAGATATATTAATAGGGAGATATAGTCTTAAAGAGATAATATTGTAACTTTATACTAACCTCTACTAATAATAAGAATATCCTAAGTATAAATAATATCCTTCTTATATTTAGTATATATTATTAGGAAACTAAGTTCTAACTTATTTTTAATAAGCCTATATAGTAAGTATCCCTATCTTCCTACTTAGTTTTATATTTAACTAAAACTAAGTAGTCATAATAATAACTTAAAATATTAAGCTATTTATATATAAGCTGAACTAATTATTAGATTAAGTTAAATTAAAAGTCTCCCTAAGTAAATTATTATTATTTAGATAACTTAAGTAAAAAAGAGAAGGTAACTTTAGAATTAGAATTATTAAAAATATCTAGATTAAGTTTAAAAAAGGGATTATACTAAGGAATAATAAGGAGAGAAGTTAGATTAATAGGAGTAGAAGTAGAATCTATTGTAAATTAGAAATAAGAAGGTAAATAACTAAAACTATAGTATAGTCTTATAATAGTTAAAATAGGATATTATATAGATAGAAGATATACTAAATATATATAAAGAATTAGTAGAACTTTTATATTTATATAAATATATATATAATCTTAATAGAGCTCTTATTTTTATATATAAGGTTTTCTTAAGTATTAAGTTATATAAAATATTAATCAAATAGTTAGTAGATTACTAAGCTTTATCCTGACTCAGTATATACTAAAATCTAGTACTAGATATATTCTACTTATATATAGTATACGAGAGATCTTTAATACTACTTATATGCCTAAAAATCACGAGATACCCCTACTGAAAACTCAATCGGGACCCCCTTGTTAGCTCTCGGGATCCCCCTGTCAACTACAAACCCGCGCGAGGAGCCATGTAAGGCTCTAGATCTACAGCGTGGCAATTGCTTACCAATTGCCACGTGATTGGCTACGGCTGGCGCCAGGTGCCTAGCACCTGTCGCTAGTGGGGCGCGGAGGGCATGCTGCCATGTATGTGGCAACGCGTACGGTTACCGCATGCCCTACGGCATGGCGCAACCGACAACTATAAAATAACTACTATTAGAAATACTATTTTTAGAAATATTCTAGTTAAAAAGAAGAATAATAAGTACTCTTATTATAAGAAAAACTATTTAATATTAAAATATGAAACTACTTATCTTTATCTTATTCTTGCTAATAAGATGTTCTATAATTAACTATTAGTATGTTTTATAAAATATATATATACTAAAGGTTATACTAAAGTATCAACTTTATCTTCTTTAATATTTATTAGGAATGTTATAAGTATTATTAATAGCTTTATTATTAGAAGTTTTATTATTTAGAAATTATTAATAATACTTAAAATAATAAATACTATAGTTAATTATAAAGCTATTGTAAGCTTAAATATTATAATTAACTCAGATTACTCTAGCTGAATCTTTAATAATCTTACTTTCTTTATATTCTATAATATTTATAATACCTTCTAATTCTTTACTACTATTAATAACAAGTAAGTAAGACTAAAGAGTATAAGTATTATCTTCTTTTAAATAGAAAATCCTATAAGTCTCTTTAAAACTATTAACTAGATTATTAAAAGGGTTAAATATTACTTTCTTAGTCTTATTAGCTTATTTAGTCTAAATAAATTTTAAAGAAGCTATATTAAGTATAATTATTATACTATAAGTCTTATTAATACTTAATCTTCTTAGAACCTTACTAAGGTTTATTAGATAAGTAATATCTATTTTATTAATATACTTAATAGTATTACGATTCCTATCAATATTACTCTTAGTTTAATTAGGATTAAAATAAAGGCTTATCTTATACTTCAAATAATATACTAATATTTTATCTCGACTTATTTATTATAAGTTATTAAAACTTATTACTATATAAATATATAGTTTACTTGAGAGGAAATTAACTCTTTTTACTATAAGATATAAGTTACTATACTAGATACCCACTACCACCCTATACCTACTATCCCGCATTCCTCCTAAAATACTACCACTACTACATTACTACTACTACTATAATAATGACTTTACTATAACTAGTTAATAAAAAAGTCTTTTAAAAGTCCTAGCTTTTTCAGAATACTTTCTTATACTAAAATAGATATATCTACTGCGATTTCCGAGGTTTAAGCTAGTACTATTATTATAAAAGCTAGATAGCTTTATAATATTCCTTAAAAAACCCTAAGTAGTTATATTAATAATTATACTATATATTATAAAAGTAAGTATACTTTCTAGAGGGTCTTCCTTCTTTAGAAGATATATCTTATTATATAAACTTTTACTTAGATATATTTTAGCTTTTTTATTACTTAAAAATACCCTATAGGTTTTATTAGTTTTATATTTAATACTTATAGTAACTCTAAACTTTTTGAATACTACTAAATCTATAGCTTTCTATATTATTATCTTTCTCTTAAAATCTTTTAAAATAAGGTTACTAATTCTATATATATTATGAGTATAATACCTAAAGTACTTTAAGTATATTTTAATTAGTATAGAATCCCTAAGATTAAAGCTATCCCTATTTATTACTATTAGAATATAAATAAAATTAGGATCTAAGAAGGTTTAGAATATAATAGGATAATGACTACTTCTTCTCCAGTTAAAAGAGTCTTTATTTAGAAGTTTAATATATATATTAATACTATTATATTAGAATATATTTCTCTTATAGCTAAGATGCTTTATCTATTAGGTAGGCGTATTAGAAAAACTATTTAAAAGTAATAGTTTTTAGAAAGACTTATCTTTTATACCTATCAGTCTTTCTAATAGTTAGAAAATAGATAGATATTAAATAATATTACCATAAAGTAGTTAATAAAAGTCTTCGACTCTTAGATAAGGTTTATAAATAAAGATATAGGATTATAGTGTTTACTAGTATTAAATAGCTATAGTAGTTATATTATATTTAAACTTATATAACTATATTATAAATACTTAACTTACTTATTATTTCTACTACTATATACTAGTTATATTATCTAACTATTTAATCTATTTCTTATTAGATTATCTTAAGTAGCTTATTATAATACTATTAACTACTATAAAACCCTTATAAGTAGCCTATTTCTTAGGAAATCTAGGTTTCTTTCCTACTATATTATAGTATGAGAGTAAGGTATTATAATAACTAATATATAGACTAAGTAGTATACTACAGGTATATATTTAAAGTATAATAAGATAATCCTTAATAGCTACTATCTAGCTCTAAATAATACCTTCTTAGAGCTAAAGATATTAAAGTAGACATTTTATAATATTTCTATAGATATTAAATTTATATTAAGAACTCCTATAAAGTTAAAAGATGTCTATAGTATTAATACTATAGCTCTTCTTTAATATATTACTTTATAATAAATATAGAAAATAAATAATAGTTATTATTTATAGTAAGAAAAACTATTACGTTACATATATAAATATAACTTAAAAAAGCTTGGAAATATAATAATTAAATACTAAACTAGAGGTTTAAATATCCTAAAGCAAAGTAAGGGTTAATATAAATATGAATAATATATTTATTATAATCCTAATTATTCAGAAGTTATATATAATTACTAAAGTATTAAATTTTAAATCTATATAAAATATTTAAGTATAAGAGATTAAATTCGAATTACTCTAGAGTTAGTTTTATATAGTAGAATAGTAGTACTATTACTAGTAGTTAAAATTAGCTAGTTTAATAACTTTGGATCTGTTCTAAATTTAGGCCGAAAGTGGGTAGCAGGTATAAGGTGGTGGCGGGTATTTAGTATAGTAACTTACTACTTTACTAAATGTAGAGAAATTATGAATTATAATAACTTTGTCCTACTTATTTAAATAAATAAAGAGATTTATTTTAACCTTATTAAGATTAAGCTATTATTAATAATAAGTAAGAAGTATACTTTTTATTTTCTTAATTATAATAGTAATTACTACCAGCTTACTTTACATAATACTTATTATTATAATATTATATTTAAGGCTATTAAGAAGCTTTATAATACCTTTATTGATATAAGTATATTAATTATAAAGTTATAGGTTTATAATGATATTTTAGAATTTAAGAAAGTATTTAGAAATCCCTATTTTAGAAATATTTAGCTCAGTCTAATTACTACTTATATATTATTAGTAAATAGAGTAATTAAATATATTGACTAGACTATTATTAAAATAGTTTATATTATACTTATTAATAGTAATCTACCTAAAGAACCTTAGGATTATACTCTTAATACCACTATTTAGATTTTCAACTTCTTACTACAAATTAATAAGAGACAACTTAGCTATTATAAGATTATAATAAGAGAGTTAAACTAAGATTATAATTATAAGCCTCTATATATTAAATATATCTATATATTTAAATATATTATTTATACTTATAAAAAAGGAAATAAGTACTCTCCCTATACTATTATGATAGAAATATATATTATAAATAGATTTCTTATTAAGTATAATTTTTTATATAGGTATATTTATTATATTTATGTCTCTCATATAAAGAAAGTTCTTTATTATTATAATATTTACTTTTATAAGAATTCTAATAAAACTATTTTATACCTTCTTCATAATTACTTTAAGGTTAGTAATATTAATTATAATATTCTATTCAAAGAATCTAACCTATAGATCTAATATCTTAATTGCATCTAAAATCAAAATATTACTTCTATAGAGGATTTTATATTAGAAGAAAAAGAACTTATCTTAGAAATATATTAAACTAATAATACCTATACTATATAATATATAATTCTATTATTGAAGAACTTACTTCCTCCCAATACTACTATTCAACTAGAATATTTTAGTATTATAAATAATAAGAAATATAATAACTTAATAGATATTATTTAGAAGTAAGAATTAGATTATTTAGATCTTAATATAGATTTACTAATAATAGAACTAGTTAATATTCCTACTATTTCTTTTTTAAGGTATCTTTATTATATTACTATAATAAAACTATTAAATTATTATTATAAGACTTATAATTTCTATCTTTATAACAGAAAGAAGGCCTATCTTACTACTAATATTTATATTAATTTAAATATTCTAATTACTATTATTCTTCTTACTATTATAATACTATTAAAAGTTCTTCCTTTAGATTATTTTATCCTTTATATAATTAAAGAAATAAAAGAGAATCCTCTTTAGTTCTCTCACTAGAAATTTATATATAATACTAAAAGTAATTAGATAGTTACTAAGGAGACCTTCTGTATTATTAACAAGTTCTTTAGCATTAAATTCCTTTTGAATATATAGATTCTTAATATTGAGACTAATACTTTAAATAATATTATAAGATTTAAAACTTAATATATTATATATAGTAATTATAAAAAGGATAACTAACTATTATAAGAAATCTATAATAATAATAATATTATTATTACTATATACTTCTTCTTTATTATTATCATACTCCGCTATCTCTTATATAAAATATATAATGTTAATATTACTTTCCTTACTACTTTAATACCTTAAAGTATTTAAATCTATATCTATCAACCTATAAATTATTCTAATAGTATAAATGGAATTTAATTATTCTATAAGGCCTCTTATAGTTTCTATAAAAGCCCCTTTTAATAGTTCAAGCTTATTATAGCTAAAATAAAGAAGATTAGCTTTATACTTATTAAAGGAGAGACTTACTTTTTTATTAATAAGAGTCTTAATACCTATACCTTTATATATATTAATAATAATACTATAGCTACTCCTATACTTAAGATTATAAAGAAAATTCATAAGATATTTAAAGTTGAATACTTTCTTAAAGATCTTAATATTACTACCTAGTTTTGAGGATTTTGAATACTATAATATTATAAAAATCTTCTTATTCTAATATAAGTATATTAACTCTATTTTATACTATTTTAACTATGATAAACTTTATATTATTAAGATCCTTCTTCTTATTAATAAGGATCTTCTAATTATATAATTAAAAGATAAATATAATAATTAATTTTATCAGTTTTATATAAGGTAAACTAGCTATTTTCATTAGATAGCTATTAGTATTTAACTAAATATTACTTATACTATAAGCAAATTATACTAAGTAAATACTAATCCTTCTCTTACTTATTAATATACTATTAAATACCTCTTTTAATACCTTATTAATACTACTAGTTATAATGTTATATTTAGAAGAATAAATCTTATAATAGATCTAAGTCTCTATATTATAATAGATATTATTTTTATTAATAATAAATTATTATATATATCTACTAATAGCTATATTATCTACTTTATTAAATTAGCTATTATTCAGAAGTCTAAGAAATAGATAATTATTACTCTAAGCTCTATCGAAATAGAGTTTATTAACCTTATACCTATTAATATATCTCTTAAGTAGATTTAATATTATATTAAATAACTAGTAGATTAATAGATTACTATTTCTACAATCTCCTTTAATAATAATAATAATACTCTACTAAATATTATAAACTTTCTAAATAAGGTATTTATATAGAATATTAATATTTAGTATCAATAGATTATTGAGGAGGCTAATAATAATAATATAATTATTCTATATTTTATTAAGAGTATTAATATAACTACTAATAATTTTATTCAAACTCTAAATATTATTAAATATAAGGATTTGATTAGATTATTAGGAAACATAAATAGTTTAGATTAAAGATTACTTCTAGAAGGATTACTAGTAATAGATTAATTAATACCTAGTTAAATAGCTTTAATATTATTAATCTTAAAAGTATTTTATTTTTAAAAATTCTTTAGATTTAGAGCTTTTAGTTTAAAATAAGTATTTTAGAAGTTTTAGCTTAGTTTTATATATTTAGTTAGTTATAAGTTTAACCTAAGGGGGAATATTAAAAAATAGGCTTATAGTTATATATATTATATACTATAAATATCTATATTATATATTAACCTAGGTATTATAGTTTAGAGGTTTACTTTCTTATTTTAGTAGTAGGAGGCTTCCTTTCTCTAGATATTACTAATAGGATTACTATTACCTTAGTTCTCAACCTCTTATCTAGAGGTTATATATTATATTTTATAAGTTTATATTAATATACTCTTACTAGGTATCTAGAACCTCTATAGCCTTATGAACAATTTTTGAATAAATAATAATCATATAATTAATTCAACACAAAGTATTCCTTTTACACATCGCTACTTCTCATCTGAGAAATAGTACCGCCAGTTCATAAGCAGGCAGCCGACATAGCCTATAATACTCCTTCCTACCTTTGGTCTTGCCCCTGACCATGTTGCTTTGATGCTAGACTCTCTTCCTGTAAATAAACCTTGGTAGTCGTATCGCATCATCATTCAGAAACGTGTTGAGAGTGAATTCAAAGACAGTAATAGTTGGACTATACCCATTCATTCTCTTGCTGCTAATGCATAGCTTTCAGCCTTTATCTTACTCCAGTCTACAAGCACCTTGTTCCCACCTCTTTACCTGCACGTCAAACACAAAAATAAGCCGGCGGTGTCGCCTCACTCGACATTGGGCTTGTAGTTCTTCAGGTTCGACTACTGTCCCAAATCACATCGCTGTCTTTTCCGTCATTCAGATTCGAACTTTGAAAATGGCACGGGAGAGACGCCAGGCGCGAAGTCACGCAGCATCAACAGATGCAATGGCGACCCAGGAAATACCCCGGCCACAATCTAGTGCGGTTCCAGCTGCTTCAGGCGAGAGTGGCCTTAAGGCAACTAAGCGCAGCTCAGAGGTCAACGACAAGGCTGCGATCACAACTACACAGTCACACTCCACAGAAGGCCTCCGAAAACGGAAGGAGTCGCCGTGCGAAGACGCAGACATCACGTCTCCCAGCAACAGGCGAAATCCTAAGCGTAAGGCAACCGAGTCTGCTGCGGTCGCCACTCCGTCAGCTGCGAACCAGGGAGCAACGCCTCCCAGCGTCCTCCTACGTGAGGCTTTGGAACCTCTTGGTCCCGACGAGCTTCAAGAATGGGAAGGTTGGTGCGAGGTCGAGTCCGAACCTGTACGTATTGTCCTTGTCTGCTCGTCGACTTTGCCAACATGACCTGACTCACAAACAATAGGCGTTCTTCAACGCTATGCTTCGCGAGATGGGTGTCCTTGACGTCAAGGTGCAGGAGGTGTTTTGTATCGAAGAAGGCTACGTCGGCCAGCTCCCCCAACCTGTTTATGGTTTCATCTTTCTCTATCAGTATTTCACTGAGAACTATGAGGATGACGAGATTGTGGACGATCGCGACCTTTGGTTTGCCAACCAGGTCCGTGACTACCCTTTCCTTGCCCATGAGACATTATGCTGACGATTTTCTAGACTACCGCCAACGCCTGCGCCACGGTTGCCATGGCCAATATCATCATGAACAGTGATGGCCTCGAATTAGGCTCGAAGCTTCTGGAGTTCAAAGTTGCGACTCAGAACCTCAGCACACCTCTGCGTGGCCACGCTCTTAGTTCCAATATGTTCATCCGCTCCGTCCACAACTCCTTTACCCGCAGGATGGACCATCTCAACGTGGACCTTTATCTTGAGGGTGAGGCCACAGACGCCAAGAAGAACAAACGCAGAGCTCCCCCCAAAAACACGAAGAAGAAGAAGCCGAAAATCGATGCAGAGTCGGGGTTTCACTTCATTGCCTACGTACCAGCTAATGGCTCGGTGTGGGAGCTTGACGGCCTTAAAGGTAGACCAATCTGCCTCGGACCTCTGCAAGATGGCGAACACTGGACAAAGTTGGCCGATCCCGAACTCAAGGCGCGCATGCAGCAATTCGAAGGCAATAACATTGCTTTCAACCTTCTTGCACTCTGCAAGAGCCCCCTGACTACTCTCGCGGAAAATCTTGCGAGAACGATGCGTTCCTTTGAACTCTTAGCCGACCGGGCCAGAAATAGCCAGGGTGATCTTGTCGAATTAACCGCAGGAGAGGTTCAGCCACTCAAAGGCGATGACGAAGAACGCCTTGCCGCTTATGGCCTCGCGCCACGGGACATTCAACAAGCCAAGGTTGATTCGGCATTCGAAACGCAGGTCAATGATCCTCTGATGGAGAAGACTAAATTCTGGGAGCTTTACAACAAACTGGCGACGGAGCAAATATCGTTGATAAGGGATTACAATAGCGAGGTTGCTGCATTGAAGGTGGACGACGACCGGGTCAAGGGCCGGAAGAAGGATCATACCCCGGCAATTCACTGCTGGTTGCAGAAACTGACAGAAAACGGCATTCTTACTGACTGGGCTTCGGATTTGCAAGCATAGGCGCCCGGACGGGTCAGGGACTGGCTGGATAGGGGCCGGTGTTCTAGAATGCTGAGGCGGGCTGGGTTGATCGGCTGAGGTCTTGCAAGCACTGCCTAACAGTGTTCAACGTCTGCACATGCTTCAGAGTCCTGATCCGTCAGCCTGCATCTACGTGCTCAAAGGCGATCGCCTCTTAGAAACAGCCGAAAATGATATGCTATAATCTCGGCTGCCAGTCTAACTACGTGAAGCCGTCACAGGGGAGTGTACACCATTTCATCATTTGAAGGGATGAACCTGCAGTTTTCTCGGTCGAACCTCTTGAAAAAAAGACCAGTGTCGTCAAACATAGCATCCGATGCTTCCACGGGGTCACGGACTAAGACGAGGCTTGATGCCTTGACCAGAGAAAACGTACCCTGTATGTTGGGGGGTGTCCTGGTCTGATGTTAGCTTCGCGCTGGCAACGCCTCCGGCTCAAAGAATGCAAGGTTTCACGTACAACAACCTGTAGTATAGTACTGAACCTGGGGTAGATGTATCTGCTGTTGCGGGTACTTCGCCATCAATGACAACGGCGACGAATCCGTATCTAACATGCCGAACGACGTGCCCAATCTTATATTCCACATCATTTTGAGATTCGCGGAGTATGGGCTGCTGCGTATCCGCTCGTCGTATGATTCGAAGGATGTACTCGGGGTTTGGGGCCGCGACGAACGCGCCTGCGTGCAGGCGGGGACGGTTGATATAAATCTTCTCCACCAGCCACGAGTCGTCAAAACGTAGTGAGTTGAAGCGTAAGGCAAAGTGTGAAGTGACATCTACAAATGCCCCCGGATCAAGTAAAGTGGTTGCCCAGGCGGCTGCGTATACGGATAGCTCGAGGTTCTGCAGTGAGGTTTCATGGCCCAGGTCAACTAACCTTTCAACAGACACATCTCCGGAGTTCAAAGCAAGATTGGTGTGTCGGATGTTGTGAGCTAGCCGGCCAATCATTGTTGAGACCGCAGCCGGTGCCATCGTTTCGACGTCCAGACTATGCCATCCAACCTGGGAACTGAAGTACCGCAACGTTTCCTTGGCAAATTCAGCGTCGCTCCCGTACGGATCCAGGTACATCCTGTCGATGGGTCTTTCGGCATCTGTTACTTTGTTACCGTCGAGCGTGGAGTCTTCCGTCGCAAATACCATGGCCAAGACGTGACCCGGAAGACAGCAGCAATGTGCATTGAGACCCAGCCTCTCCCCTATACAGCAGAATATGGCAGCTGAAATCATAGGAAGCGATTGGTGAGCTTCATCACGCAGTGCGTGCCCGATAAGACAGTTGCGTAAATTGCGATAGTTGGTTTCCGGGTCGACCATGCCTGTGAGGTTTTCCTGTCTAACCCATCTGGCCAGGGTTAAAGCTTTTTCTCTGGTGGTAAAGCTGTCGAAGTCCTGATGAGCACTTCTGAACCGAGCCGCTAGGCCATCAAGTACGTTAGAGATCTGCCAACCGTCAGTGACTTCTCCTACGATTCAACTCAAAGGTAACATACATCGTCGACATCCCCGAGATCATCCTGGATGACGAACATATCAAAAGCTGACAGCGCTCGCTCTAGTCTGCGTGGGACAACCTGAGGAGCGTGTTGTGAACTTCTCGCCTCGGCAGCCTCTGAGTTGCGAAGATCATCCCATATTTGTATGGCGACGCCGCGCCGGATACTTGCTAGCGCAGCTTTGCTGAAGTATCTGATGGACCAGATATTGTCAATAGGCTGAAAAGGGGCACAAGTCGAATACTTTCTCACCTCCTAGCAAGTACATCCTGCGCGGCATCCGGAGTGCGTGCCTGACTCAACAGAAAATCTTTGGCGTCGTAACCGAGCAGGCATAGTTCTTCAAACTTTTCAACACGGCCGTACTTGGTAGCCAATATGCCTTCAAAGAGGACAGCGGCTCTAATGTTTCTCCTTCTCCGGATGATAAACAGCGTTTTCCAAGAAGTCTCCAACGAGGGTCGGCAGACATTCTTGCTGAAACGGTGATATGGATGCCAAAAGTCGAAAGAGTGGGCGCAAGCCTGGCGCCAGAGTATGGGTTCGTTGGCAAGCCGGTGCAAGCGTCTGGATGACAGCTGTAGGGACACTAAAATGTCGTCTGGGGGCACGTAGTGCAGAATCTGGAGAATAATCTCGTCCGGGAATTGGTTTAGCGAGGCCATGACGGCAGAGGCCTGGCAATGGCGGTGCGTGATTGCATGCCCTCCAACTCGTAGGAGATGTGATATCGTCGTATTGCCAGGCGGGGTTACGAAACTAATAGAACGGACCTGACTGACGCAATTGCCCGATACCCGATTTTGTTCCAAGCGAGGTCTAGATGTGGTAGGTAGTTTTGCCCAGAGATTAGCCGGATCACACTGAAGGTAAGGTCTGTAACTGTCAGAAATAAGCCCTGCCTTTATATATACCCTAGCCGGCCATACAATACAACAATATATAGGTATACCTATACTTTTATATAAATAATAATTAAGAGTCTTATTTGCTTAGTAGTATAAGCCTATATTCTAATTAAGAGTAATATAAGAGGTATTTATATTTAAATTCTAGTCTAGGTATAATATTTTTCAATAATAATAGTAACTATTAAAGTTGAAAACTAGATCTATAAACTAAAAGTCTTATAATCTAAGAAGATATATTAGAAATAAGTTCTATTTATATATATATTCTAGCTAGCTATGTAATATAACAATATATAGATACGCCTATACTTTTATATATATAATAATAATGGAAGAATCCTAGGGTATTCTATAGGAAATCCTAGGGATTACCTAGAGAAATACTATTTTAGAAGTTTTTATAAAAAAGCTATAGAATCCTAGAAATAGGGATATAATAGCTTCAACCCTAATAATAAATATAAAGTTTATAGCTATAAGAATATATAGTATTACTATTAAAATTATACGATATAACTATATAAAAAAGAAACTTATACTTTAAATATAATAATAAATAAACTATACTTATTATATTAATAATTATTCTATATTCTTAATTCTTATTTAGAATTTTTGTTATATGGTAGTATAACTAATTGTGTAAAGTATTTATATTCATTTACTATATCAATATTATAGTAAATTCCTTATAATATACTTATAGGATTCTAAGTAATTATTATAATAATAGTTTTAGAAGATTCTTATTCAATTAAGGGGTATTTAAGTAATGATAATAGTAAATTTATAATAAATAAGCTAATTAAGAAGTTTTAAATATTTAAAGTAATAATGAAATTATAAAGAAAAGAAATCATCTTATATAAATAGTAATAGATTAGATCTATTAAGTTAAGGTTTAAGATTAAGACTCTACTAGAAATATAAAGTATTATACTACTAATACTTTAAGAAGAAATAGCTTTATTAATAAATACTATTTATTTTAGATTTATAAATAGTTATAATATTCCTATATTACTAACTTAATTGAATATTATAATAAGAAAAGTTCCAATATTTACTAAAAGAAATACTAAAAACTCTAAAATTAAAGAAGTTTTAGAAAATTAATTTAAAGATTTCTAATTAAAAATACCTAAAGATTACTATTTTTAAAATAGTTTAAATTAGATTATATAATTAATTTAAGTTATTTATAAACTTAAGATTTATAACTTTATAATAAGAAGTTAAATTAGTAAAACTAATAATTTATATATTAATAATTAGTTAAAGAATAATATCTCAATTATANATTAAATTAATAAGATAGATAACTTATATATTAATAACCAATTAAAAATAATATCTTAATTATATTAATAGTTGTAACTATATATATTAATAAAAGATTAAAGATTTAAGAAATCTTCTTAAGAATCTTTATAGAATTAAAGATTATCCTAAAAGGTTAAAATTAGTAGCTAATTATATTTACTTATATTCAAAAGATCTAACTCTATAAGGTATATTACAAACAACTAATAAATTGATGTATTACTTTTGAAATAGTAGAAGAATAATTCTAAAAGAGGATTTTGAATATTTACTTATCTAGAAGATAGACTTTAAATATAGAGATTAAATTATAAGAATAAGATCCAATAATTAATATAGAAATACTATAAATTTAGAAGTATTATAAATAGAGCCTATAGATAAATTTTACCTCTATAGAAAGAAGTTACTTATTACCTAGTCAATTATAATCTAGATAAGTAAAGATAAAACTTTAGTTATACTGATTAAAAAGCTAACATTTACTTACTATGATTATAAAAAGTCTAGATATTTTACCTAAAATTATATCTAAAAATATAAAGATAAAATAGAATTAAAAATAATAGAGAAAATACCAAAGAAAAAGGCATTTTAGCTTAAGAATATCAATAAAGGTTATAATTAGTTTTTAATATAACTTTACTCTTAGGATTTCTATATTTTGTTAAAAGATTACAATAATAAGATATAATACTACTTATATTAAAGAAGAATTAAAGGAATAATAGAAGTTTCAAATAATGACTAATTATAAGATTTAAGAATAAGTATCTATACTATTAATAACTTATAATATATTATATATTCAGTCCCCTACTCAGTAGGTAGCTTTATATAACGCCTAGTATTAAATCTCTATAATAAAGAAAACCTAGTAATATACTATAGTTTATATATATCTCTATAGGTAAATAGAGTAAAAAAGACTTAGTAGTATAGTATTTAGTTTAGACCTAGCTCTAACTTAGAAAGATATAAGTAATATAAAGTAATAGAGTAATAACTAGATATACAAACTTATTACTATAAGCTATATAGTAGTCTCTATAGTAGTAGCTTTAAAGTATTAAACTTATTATAATAATACTTATAATATCAACTTATACTAGCTAGCTACTAATAATACTACTAAGATATCTTAATAATAGTAGCTTTATAGAGAAAAGAGAGCAATAGACTATAGACTAGCTTTCTCTTTATCTTATAAAAATACTATTACTACTACTAATAATAATAATAATAATAATAAGAATATAAACTACTTCTAACTACTATTATTATAATTAATTATTATAACTTTTATATAAATATCAACCTTATTAAAACTATTGATAACTACAAGTACTATAGCTATTTTTATAAAAGCCTAAATAAATTAGTATTATATAAAAGCGATTTTATCATCTTCTCTAGCTTTCTTAAAATAGTTATAACTAAGTTTAACCTTGAAATATTACTAATAGATAAAACTATTAATATAACTAAGAAGTATAAGATCGAAAGAATACAAAAGAATCTAGTGTTTAAAAGTAAGGTATTTAGTAATAACTCTAAATACTTTAAATATATATTAGAAGTAGCTTATTAAGTATTATCCGAAAAAGTATATATGTTGAAATCTATAGCTTGTAGTTATTAGCTAATAGTTAGGAAAGCTTAAGATAGTATTATTAGATAAGATAACCCAAAGTTAGAGATATTATACTATTATATACTATCGACTATTAATAATAACTTATTATAATATTATAATTATATTTTAATAATAATAATAAAGCTTATGATAATAGGTATAAGAGTAGTTTATTTAGATTATATTAGAATAATTATATTAATATTCAATAATAAATTGAAGATTTAATTTAGAGATACTTTATATAGAGAAGAACTTCGTATAAATACACTTAGTAAAGAAAGACTTTATTTTAGTAGAAGATATTTCTAAGGAAATAATATTATAAGTCTTAATAAAATAATCTTTATAAATTTAGATATCTTAGAATAAGGGTTTAGCCTTACTGTGAAAGATTAGTAAAGAATCATCACTTTAATAATATTACTTTCTATTTAATAGAAAATAGATTTGGAACTATATGATTAAAAGTTAGATTATTTTTAATATTAAGAGATAAAGTAAATAATCTAGCTTATTAGAAGATGTTTATTATAAGTAAAAGATATTATCTTAATACTATATAAAACCTATAATTTATTAAAAAGTTTTTAATATTCCCTAAGAATACCTCAAGAAAGAGTAATGAAGGCTAGATATATTATCTATATTGATATTAAAGAAGTAAAATATATGAACTAGTAGAAATACTTCCTACTAATAATAGACAATAAGTTCTAATTTAAATATTGAATATTTAATGATATAAAACATAGATTAATATACTAAATATAATTTTTCATTCTTAAATAAGAGAATCTATTTTAGAGACTTAATCAAACTAATCTATAAGAATAATACTAGCGAATTTATAGCTAATCTTCTAACAATACTATTAAGGGATAATAGTATAGAAGTTAACATATCTTTACTATATATTTATGAATAAAATAGGGTATTAAAAAGAGTAATCCGAATTATATTAGATAAAGCTAGAATTCTATTAATAGATATAAGTACTTTGCAATATTTCTAAGTATGACTATTAATAATAGCTATATATATTATAAATTAGTTATCTATAGTAATAGTATTCAATAAAATACTTATCTAAATATTAACTTAAGATCTAAAGTTAGAAACAGATTCTATCTTTAATAT
This sequence comes from Colletotrichum orbiculare MAFF 240422, assembly GCA_000350065.2. Taxonomy (NCBI): domain Eukaryota; kingdom Fungi; phylum Ascomycota; class Sordariomycetes; order Glomerellales; family Glomerellaceae; genus Colletotrichum; species Colletotrichum orbiculare. The sequence goes on along the minus strand of AMCV02000042.1, from coordinate 44,128 downwards.
AAGTTAACTTTGAATTATTAATATTATTCATTTTACTAATCTTACCTTAGAAATTTGAATTAAATGTTAAAGAATGAAATCCTCAGTAGAGAAAGATATTCTCATTAGTTTTAAATAAAGCTAAACCTATAAAATATAAATTGAATTACAAAATATAATTATCATTATATCAATTACTTTGTCTTACAAATTAATAAATAATAAACTTAGAAAGTTATAAATCCTACTTTTTGATGAAAGACTAAGATTATAAAGATATACTAGCATAATTCCATTAGGTTTAAGAGCTTTCTCATTATAATTTAAAATACCTAAAGAAATATTTACAGATGAAGCAATTATTTAAAAGGGGCTATATGTTTATATTAGTATAATAAATAACATACCGTTTTACAAAAAGAAAGTATAGCTATATATTAACCTAGTCATAATAATTAAAATATATAATAGATTTATAAATAACCAGCTTTTATAGATAGAAATTTGTTTTAATACGATAATAATTCTTATTTTGAAGGAAATACTATAATTTATACTGATTATAGTAATTTCCCAAGGTATAAAATATATAATTAAATAGGTATTTAAATATAAGAAAGCTTGACGAAAGTTATTAAACAGAAAGATTTAAATTATTACTTACAAATTCCTCTAAGGTTATAGAAGAGATTCTATATATATATAATAATATTTCAAATAGTGCTATAGAAAATTCTGATTGTTTATATATGAAAGAAGATATATAATAATGCAATAGAATTTTATTAGAATATATCTCAATAGGAATCTTGAGGAAGATATCTATATATAAGTATTCCTACTACTTAATAATTATTTGACAGATTTGAAATACTCTTATTATATTAAAGTAATTACCTATAATATTAATTTAAACAAGTGATTTAATTATAAAAAGTACTATATAGCTTTAGATAAAGAGGTTAATAATAGTAATAGGACTTTGAAAAAATCTTAATATAAATAGGCTTTAAAGTTTTATTATTAGGTAATACTATATATTATAATAGTAAACTAAATATTATAATAGCTATATATATTAATAATATATCAATTACGAGATTAATGAAGAATATTACTAAGGTTCCTTTATAAATTAAATACAATATTAAGATAAATAATTTAAGAGTATTAGACTCCCTCCTAGAGATTTATTGATAAGTTAATAAGAATAAAATAGTAATATTCTAAGAGAGCTATTGAAATTAATATCTAAAGAAATTGGGGAATTCTTCTATCTAACTATTATTTTAATAGAAGTAGGATTTTAAGACTTTATTATATTAGTAGAAGCGTAAATTAATAAAGTATTATACTAGTAATATTATTAAACTTTTAGAACGCTCTAATTTACTATCTAAATATTATGATTAGACTTATTATTTAGTTATCAATTAAAGATAAGACTTTCATATAACTTTAGAAATTCTGATGAATAAGGAGTATTATAATCTTCTTAGTATATTAAGATAAAAAATGAGTATTATATTTATTGTACTAGGAAAGATAAGAATAATAATTTAGAACTTTATAAAGATATAGATAATACTTATACTCACTATAAAACTATATTTAGATTAATAATTAGATAGATAGTTCTTATAATTAGAAGTTTGATATTATAGAGATCTTAATATTAGATTATTATAGTGAAATCCTTTATAGAAATCAAATATTATATAAACTCTAATATTACGTCTAAAGTTATACAGATTTAAAACTTCTTTAGTAAATTGAAAGAAATAATTACTAAGCCTATACTAATATAAGTAGATAATATAAAGTTAATTCTATTTCTTAGAAGAGAAAACTAAAATAATGGAATAATATATATATATAGATTTATAAGTACTTCATAAAAGAAGTAAGTAGTCAAAACAAAGTAGGTTTTAAATATATAGAAATTACTAATAGTTTTACTGAAAGTCTTCAAAGGTTCTTTAAAAAGGTAATACTTAAATAAATTAGAAGTTTTATAGGCTTTAAGAAATAGAAAAACTTAGGAGATAATATTGAAATAGTAGAATTATTACTTTAGGAAGAAGGAGTATAATAGAAAGATTCTAGGTATTCTATAAGACACCTTAGGGATTTCTTAGAGAAATTCAATTCTAGAAGTTTCTATTAAAACGCTATAAAGTCCTCGAGATAGAAATATAATAACTTAAACTTTAATAATAAATATAAGGTTTATAGTTATAAAGATATATAGTATTACTATTAAGATTATATTATATAACTATATAAAGAAGAAGCTTATTTTCTATATATAGTATTAAGTAGACTATACCTATTATATTAATAACTACTTTGTATTCCTAATTCCTATTTGTAGCCTCTGTTTTAAGGTTATGGCCGAATTACATAGTGGCTTGTAGGCGCGCTAAGTATGACCTTGGCAACTAATAGGTAAGATAGGCCTGTGGAGTGTTAGACTGTCTATAGACTGTATTTCTAATCTAGTCTAGCTTAAAATTTGAACTAGTAGGTATTATTAGACTGAGAGGCATATACCTAATATATATATCTCGTAGGATTATATTAATATACTTTTGTAAGATATAAAGAACTTTATAACTTTATTAATAACTTTAGATTGATTGAGAGAATTACATAAAGTTTTATAACTGAAAGTCTGATATATATTATAGGGAACAACTCCAATTTAAAGCTTCTAAAAGATTTAAAGTAGAATATCTATTTCTTTTAACATAATTAATATAAATAATTTAAAGCATTAGATTCTTAAAGTTAAATCTTTATATGAATTCTATAGATTTTAGAACTATATAAAATCTTTATATTATACTAAGACTACTTTACATAAACTTAATAATAAATCAAAAAGGCTTACTAGTAATCTTAAGATAGTAAACTTAAGACTCTTACTATTTATAGTTATTCTATAGAAATTTGATGATGATTATAGTTTCTATTTGATATATATATTATAATTGTTAAAGCTACAGAAGATACTATACTTATTTTGAATAGAAAAGCAATTATTCTATAGCTAATAGCTATAAAGTAATCTTGAATTATGAATAGAATTATATATAAAATAAGATAAGCTGAATTCAATCTAAGATAGAAGTATATTATAAGAGAATGAAACGACTCATAAGCTTATATTACAGAGGTAATCTTCCCAAACTTGGTAAACTATTTTAAAGTAGAATAGAAAGTTTTAAAATTTAATTGACTAAATATAAGGGATATGAAAATTATAACAAAATAGAAAGAAAAGCAGAAGTAATTATAAAGTACCAAATAAACTGACTAAATATATTGGAAAAAAAGATAAATCGGAAGAATAATATTAAAGTCCAGGACTTTTAATTAAAGAAAACTATTTTGACTATTCTAATATTAAAGTGTTAGATATCTATGAATTTACTTCTTGATATCTGGAAAGTATTATAATTCTTATAGCTATTTAAATTTGAGCTTAGATTTATTTATATTTAATTAAAATATTCCAAAAGGGTTTGAAGAATATTCTAATAATTATTAATACTATAGATAAAGCCTATGTTTTCTATATTAAGTAAAAAGAACCTTTCATAGAATTAGACTAATCAAAGCAGTATTTAGTTTTGTACTATAATAAAATCTATAAAAGTATTTTAGTTTTTACTATTTCTATAAAAGTTGAATACCTTACTAGAATATCTTTATTTTTCTAAAGTAATAAGCTTCTTAGACACGTTATTTCAATATCTAAAAGTCTAGTTTTCCTACTTATTTCCACCTCTTTTAATTCTTCAGATATTCAAGACTTATTCTCTACTAATTATATCTTTAAATGACTAATAAGTCTATTTCCTCTTTCATTTTATACTATCTTAATAGCAAAACGATTAATACATGTAAAAGATTAAGTATCTTGAATTTCAATTCTCCCTTAAGGTTTACTTAATTCTCCGAAAACGTAAAGGTTAAATCTATTTAAAAAAGAGGGGAAAAGGATTAAGATTTAGATCTCTGAATTTAAGATTTATTGTCTGAAATATATTTCTATTCAAAATAGAAAACAAAGATATTAATTTCTAATTTGTTTTATTTCAGAAATAGAGGAATACATATCTCTGATTCTATTCCTTTTAGATAATATAATACTCTTTTAGATTATATATTATAACACTTACTATTTCATATAGTCTTTTTAGACACAGGTTTGAAATATATAGATTTCGGGTTTATTTTACCTTAAGAAATAAGTAATTGTGGAAAGATTACTATTTCTAAATTAAAATGAAGTAATAATTATCAGATCTAGTCTTTTTATATTAAGGCTTTACCTATTAATAAAGAATATTCTATAAATATTGTTAAATTATCCTTTTAAGAAGAAAGACAAGAATACAAAAGCTCTAAGCTTTATAAAATAATCTTATAAGAATACCTTTCTTTAATTTGTTACAAATAGTATATATATTTCTCAAATATTTAAATATTTATAAACCTTCTATAAGCTTTTAGGATTTAGTAGTAAGCTCCTAATTTATAAGGAATTCTTTAATACTTCTTTAAATACCTTTAATAATATAGAAGACTTTGTAAAAAGAATGAAAGAATTAACTCATATCTTATCTTATAATCAATAAGAAATATCTAACTAATTAATCAGTACATATATTTTTAAAAATCTTCATTCTAATTATCAACTTTCCATCATATTTATGAGTCAGAGCTCTAAGTCTAATAAAGGAGCTTGGACTTTAAACCTTTAGCTTTCTAATTTCCAAGATAAATCAATAATAAGAAATAGTAATTCAATAAGTTACATTACAAATACTTAGAAAAAGGAAGACTTTAGAATTAATAAAAACCCCTATATGAAATTAAGAAAGTCTTCTATAAGAATCATAAGAAGAGTAATTATACTAAAGAGAATTATATCTATCTTTATTTAGAAAAGATTCTAACTAGATAAGAAAGTATCCTAATTAGGAAGTAATAAGGAAAATAAGAGAGAGTCTAAAGCGAAGAAGTTAGCATCTATGAGTATAAGTTTAGTTGAAATTAAAGTAAATAAAGAAATAGAAAATAGATTGTAAGAAGACAAAGATAGTTTTGAATCTGAAGAACATATTTCTAAAGACATAAATCTTAAGATTCTTTTTAATCAGTATAGCATCTTAAGAAATACAAAAGCTATCTAAGAACTCTATATAGCAAGGAATAATAGTATTAATAACGAAATTCTAGGTCTTTTGAAAGAATTAATATGTTATTAGACCTTGTAGGAAATCTATTTCAAGACAATATTATACAAATACTTATTCTTACCTAAATACTACTACTTTTATTTATATAGTTTCAGAAAAATCTATTTCATTTAATATAAAACTATTTTGAAAATAAGTCAAATAAAGAGGCGCCATATATCTCATAGTTATAATAGTAGAAGACATCAAGACCTTTCTAAATAATCAAGCTTTTATATTGAAAGAAACTTATTATATTCTAGAATCAAGAGGTAATTCATTATTCCAAAGTAGACTAAGTCTTATAAGGACTATATCAATTCTCTAGAAAATACTTATATTCTATGGTAAAGAAACAAATTCTACTTCAATAGTAAGATTTAAGAGGAATAATCTATTTAAATATAGTATTCTTATTTTAAAAGGAAAGACTATTCTTTCTAGCTTATATTATGAAGTATTTAACTTTTGTGTAACTACTTAGGTTGTACTAATATACAACTTAGAAATAGTGAGAAGAATAATATTTTAAATCTATTTTATTAAAGGAAAATATATATTCTTTCTATTTGTGAAAAAATCTTTCAAAGATAGCTTTATTAATAATACTAATAAATATAGTAGAAAGTAGAAATAGAATCTTTACTATTAAGATTATATTCATTTAGATTTATGTATACTTATGATTCATATAACATAAAATAGCTTCAAGATATTTATTTTATTTATCATTGGATTAACTAGATCTACTTAGGAATGTTTCTTGAAAACTGGGTCTACTGAAGAACGCTTGAAAGTCTTTCTCAAATCCAAAAAGTTCGTAAATAATAATAATAATAAAAAGGAAATAAAAAGATGTAATATCAATAGAGATAATAGATTTACTAATAAAACAACAACAGGTATCTAGTTCTATCCTAATATTACTCATAATATTAGACTTCCTTATACTTATAAACCTAATAGTTTGATAGAAAGAGTAATAAGGACTATATTTAATAAAATTAGGTTTTTAACTTATTAGTTAAATTTACTTAATTATTTACAGGGAGATATTTCAATAGCTTCTATTTATAAATATAGTAGGTTTCTCTACAGCTTTATGAATTCAAGATTCTCTATAAATTAAAATAAGATATGAAGCCTAAGATTAATGATATTAAAGTATAAGGTAAACCCTAGTATTATAAAAATAAAGATCTTAATCGTAAATGACTAGATATAAGAGTTATAAGAATGTGTATAGTATAGAGTCTATTAGGTAGCTATACTAATTTATGAAAAGCCTAACTAGTCTATTTATATATATTCAATCGTTTTGAGCTAATTTGAATAGATCATACTTTTTAACAACCTGTATTCAGACTATATACTATATTATTTATTCATTATAGTTATAAGTTTAGTAATAGTTAATTAATCTATAAACTACTATTAAATTAGAAATATAAAGGAAATACTTCTTAATCCATTATATTAACCTCTAAATAAACTATTTAAGAATGATATATTTCACTCCTTGTAATCTTAATAAAATAATAAAGCTATCTAATAGCTCTAATTCAAACTATTAGTATATTATATTATAATTCTATATAGTTCATCAAGATATTACAAATACTTTAATCTAAATATTAAAATAGATCAAAATATATTAAAATAAATTGACCTATTCAATTTCAATTAAAGGTTTATCTAAGAAAATAATACTCAATAGATATCTAAAGATACTGAATCTTCTACTCCTAAACTCAAAAGACATTTTAATTATTATATAGTAAATCTTAAACTTTAAACAATTTAATCTTATTAGAGGAGATAAAGGAATAAAATAATATAATTTGGGTGTAAGTTAATATAACTGTTAAGAAGAACCTTCTGATATTTAATTCAAATAGAACTCTTTAAAAATAAGTATATCTTCTTTTAAGCTCTTCTAAGGATTCTGAAGTATTAATATATTTAAACAACTTGATAATATAGTAACAAGTCGGAATAGAATATAAACCAATCCTAAATAAAACTAATTGAATAGTTTCTAATTCAATATAATATTATAATTAGTATACTATCTATCTTTGAATCATCATATGCTAACTTCCCAAAATCTAGAAACCCCTTGCTATTACAAAATAACCTTGAAAATTTAATTAATATATTTTACCTAATTAGACTCTAACTTAACGTTGAAATATTATAAAAGAAACCTTAAGCTTAATATTTAATAATCTAGCTAAACATAGAAGAATCTCCTTAACTTTATCCTAAATTAATAATACCTTAATAAAAAGCTATAGTAAAATACTACTTATTTTAATTACTTCAATAGGAAAATATGATACAATATCTTAGCTTAAACCGAAATACCTATTTAATTTAAAAGCTACCTTTACCCTCTAGAAAGCTATAGGTATATTGAACATATAATAATAAACTCATTTATTAGACTCTTATATATTTAAATAATAGTTTCGACTTGACATAGTATTATAGATGAATTGAATAACCTAGAACGATATATTTCCTACTAGAAGCTAATAATGAAAAGACCACTAAACTCTGAAAAATATACTACTAAAGTTAAAAAAGTACCCTTTAATACTCTAGAAATTAAACTTACTTCTTTAGGTAGTTAGTCTAATAGTAATTACTACTACTCTTCCAACCCAATATATATAAGTATTGACTTCTTTTCAAAAAGATTAATTATAATCCTCTTTGAAACATTCTTAACTATTTAAAAAGCTTACTTACTTTTAGTAAGCATAGTATTTAGTAGCTATAGAATGATTTATATTACTAATTTAATAGACTTTCTTTGAAGAAAACTTTGAAGTTGAATAAAAGAATAAATACTCTTTAAGATAATTTAGCTAACTTCTCTATAATTTGATAAAGTAAGTAAGTAACTAGAGATATCTTTAATAGTCTCAAGGGGAAAAATATATTAAACTTAATATTAAATGATATTATTTATATTGGAGATTTCTATATTAATATTATTTTAGAAATTCTACTGCTTAATAAGAGTAGAATTTAATATGTAGGTTTTGATAATATACTTAGATTCAGCCTAATTAACTAATCTAGTATTATAAAGTAATGATTTAGAAAGTATAAATTTATATTCTTTAAATATAAATTAGTTTTATGTTATTTTATAATCCATTTAGATAGATTGGATATTATCTTAGAATCTCTAAGTATACTATTTTCTTAATGTTACTCTCAAATACTTCTCTTAGAAATATACTTGAATAATACTTCTATATAGTACTTTTAAATAGAACCTTTCAAATAGAATACTTTTAAATATTAAGTTTTTGATACTAAGGAAGTAAGAATTATAAAATCCAAATAATCAGACTATCCTTATTATATGAAGGCCTAATCTTGATAAGCTATATCTAAATACATTCTAAAGTTATATTGAGTTTACTTATTTTACTATATTACTTAAGATTTATTTGATTTTCTTGAAACCTATATAACTAACTTATATAAATAACTCCTAAATACTTATTATTAAAGATAAACTCTCAACCCCTTTTTTATATATATAATACTTAATAAAACTTATAATTTAAGCTTTTAAACAATAATAATATTTTAAAGTTAGATAAGGTACTAGAAAGGTCTTTCAACATAAAAGATTTAATAAAGTATAAAGAAAACTATAATAATGATTAATAGAGAAACTAGTTATTGAATATAAGTAATAGAATAAGGAATCGATATTAAGCGATCTTCTTCTTACGTTAAAAGACCAAATAGAATAAGTAAGTATATAAGAAAAGAACTAATTATTTCAAGAACAAATATTTGGAAAGTTATAAAACTACTACCTAAATTCTAAATAAAGTTAATTTAAACACTATTATACTATATAATATATTTCTAAGTCTTTTAAATAACTGGAGATTACTATATAGAATTAAAGAAGTTTAATTTATATAGTATTTCTATTAGTAAGTATTAGAATATATTCTAAGCTTTTTTGAAAACCTATAATCGTACTAAGAATAGATTTATATCTCTATTTATTAAATATATTTATTTAAAGAATACTAGAAATAAAGTATTATGAAAAATATTTACAATTAAATTAAGAAAGAAGGTTAAATGCCTAAAAGACTATGTTCTAAATACTTGTAATTTCTATAAGATCTAGACTTCTATTTTCCTAAAAGTTATTGTTCTTTAAAATATTCAATTTGAAGAAATAGAATTTTACTTAAAATAGAATCTTCATAAGATATTTATAAAAGAAGTTATAGAATACTAGTTGAATTAACTATTCAAAAGGAAAGAAACCTTATTCTTAAAATACGTTTGAAAGTTTAAAGTAATAAGAACACTTAATAGAGGGACTTCTCTTCTATTAATTATCCTATTAATACTAGAAATAGTTTAAGTATTATAGCTAGCTTTAGGTCTAGTAGAGGTAAGTCTATTAGTAGTAAGTCGAGGTTACAACGTATAGGTAATAATATTATTATATACTAATAAGATTAAATCTTAAGGCTTATAATAATTAGATATAAGTCTAATAAGGTAGTTATAAGATAATTATAAAAGTAAAGCTAAAAGTTTCTTAATAAGATTTATAAAGTTAATTACTAAAGAACTATAGAAGTCTAATTTTAAGTAGATTTAAACTTATTTTATATATAAATCTATAATACTATAGGCCTTCTTATTCCTATTAGTATTATACTACTTTTTATTAATCTAAAGGTAAGAAGTAATTACTATTTATAAATTAGTAATTACTTAGCCTTACTAATTACTTTAGAGATTTATTAATTGATTACTTATCCTATAGAGTAATTACTTATTTTTTATTATTATGTAATTTATACTATAGTTTCTCTATAGTTTAATAGGTTTTAGTTGTGTTTTTCTTTTTATATATAAAATACCTTATAGCTACTAGGCGTTTTATAATTTAGCCTTAATCTTATTAGGTTATAATATTAGGTTTTCTTTCTAAAAAGTCTTATCCTTAAGACTGATATAAGTAGGTAATTCCTACTTATTAGTTTATAGTATATTCTTTTATTTTCTCGTTATACTTATAATTATATTAGAATTAGCTCTTAATTTCTCTATTTCTACTTATTATTATTAATATTATATATTATATATCAAAGAGTTTAGTATAGATATAATACTATATTCTTATTATTATTTTAAAAGCTTATATTATAAGATATTTCGCGGGATAGAGGTTTATAGTAAATATATATATTTAGGTCGTTCTTATAATATATCTTAGAATGCAGTACATAAATATAAATTTTTATATCTTAGGTAGTATATTATTTTGCTAATTAGATAGTTAATTATTTATTTAATAAAACTAGTTATTTAGAAAATAAAAAAGAAGTAGTAGAAGAGATTTTACTAAAGAAGGCTATAGTATTAAGAAAAACTTAAGTAGAAATAGATAAATTACTTATAAAACTAAATTATATCTAGAAAATAAAGTAGAATATCTTTAAGTGAGGAAGAGTTATTACTAATAATAATATTAAGGTGAAGTTAAGTTTATTTATAGTGAATAAGAATATAGCTATTTTAGATATTTAGTTAAATAGTACTTTTAGGGTAGTTAATTAGGATACTATACTAAGTAATTCTAACTTAGTAAATTTTAATTTTAGTATTTTTAGTATAATAGTTAAGAGTTCTTAGTTTTTAAGGTATAGTATTCTTAGGCATAGGAATATTTTATCTTTTTAAAGCCTTTTATCTAGTTAATACTTAGGTTAAAATTATTAAATATAAATTAGTCTATTAACTTAAGTTATGAGTATTGTAATTAACTTACTAGCTTGTTATTCCTAATATTCTTAAAATTCTTTAAAATATCTAATACTAGATACTAGTTCCTATATATTTTCTATATAATTATATCCTTTCTATTTAATAGAATATTGTATTTCTATATTATCTTATTAATTAATATAGTTAATAATTCATTTAACTTTATATTCTTATTTTAAGTTAATTTTAATATAATTGTTCGTATAAAATCCTTTTAGTACTAATTTAAGAAGTAAAATATAAAAAACTAAATAATATTTTATAGTATCTAGTAGTAAAAATTTATAGTTAATATTTAAGATGTTTCAGATAATTTCAAAAGGTTTGAGTTTCTTAAAGTTTAATCCCTTACTTAGTTATTTAGTTTTGATATTTTATCTAGTAAGGTAGATACTATCTCCCTCCTTAAACATTAGTCTTCTAATCCTTAAAGTATTAATATACTTATATATTTATTATCTAATAAGTTCGAGTTTTTTAGGAGTTTGTTCTATAGTTTATAAAACTTTGAAATATCTACTATTACTTTTACTACTTATTCTCTTTAATAAAGTTCTTTATATATAATAAGGTTAAATCTATAATTTAAATAGAAAAGTGATTCTTTAATACTTTCTCTTATTATATTATTATAAGTAAATTAGGTTATTAGTAATAAGATAATCTAATTATCTTATTAATAGTTAATATAATATTTAAAATAGATTTTAAAGATTTAATTAATATATTTAGTCTAGTTATCAGTTTATAAGTAGAAAGTAGTAGATAGGTAGTATTTCGCTCTAAGTTGTAAAATTAGGGATTTCTAAAACTTAGATATAAAAAGTTTATCTCTATTAGATATAATTTCTTAAGGTAATTTATATTAACTAATAATAATTCTGAGAAAGATATATATAAAATCTTCTACTATACTTAATTCTTTATAAAGAATAAAATAAGTATATTTAGTAAGTTGTTTTACTATAATAAGGATACTATTATAATATATTCTAATAAGTGGTTCTTATAACTTTAGTAGTTTAATAATAAAGTCTAAGGAAATAAATTCTTAGGACTTTTTAAGTATTAATAAGGGTTATAATTTATTATAAAACTTATATTAATTAGGCTTACCTTTAAGGTAAGCCTTATAATCTTAAATTATATTAATTATATCTTATTATATAATTTCTTTATTATAATATTATTAAATCTTTTTAAATATCTTAGTAACTTTTTGATATCTATATACTAGTATATTATAAATATTTCTAATTATCTTATATATTATTCTTCTCGTCATACTAATACTAACCTATTTAGCAATTAAGAATAATTTCTATATAAATATAAGGTTTCTATCTATATCTATTTTTAGGATAACTTGTATTTCTTCTAGTATTAAGATATTATAGTTTAGTTTTCAACTAAATGTATCAGCTTTTCTATTTTCTATTCCTTTATAGTAGATATTATAAAAGTTGAATTCTAAAAAGAATTCTAGCTATCTAATTTATTACTTATTAAGATTCTTAGATATTATGAAGTATGCTAAGTTATTATAATCTATATAGATCTAAATTTTATATTTAGTTTTTAAAACTTGTAGTTTTTATTTTTAGAATACTTTAATAATAGCTATAAGTTTTTTATTATAAATTTAATAATTAAGTTTTAGTCTACTGAGTTTATATAAATACAAAGTATAAAAATAAAATATTCTTTTAGTATTTTATTATTTTAATTATCTTCTTATAGTATAATCTAAAGTATTAGTTTTAATTTTAAATAGTTTATTAGGGTTTAGAATTATGAGAATAGGTTTTAAGATAACCTGGTTCTTAATATCTTGAAATACTTCTTCTTATTTATTAGTCTAATTAAACTTAGTATTTTTTTATATAAGTTTGGTAGGTAGGATTGTTTCTTTTATATAATCTTTAAGGAACTTTTAGTAAAAGTTAGTAAATCTAAAGAAAGCTTAGATTCTTTTAATATTTATTAGTTTAGGTTAGTTTTTAATTATTTGAATCTTTTTAGTTAATATTTTGATTATACTTAGTATAATAGTAAATCCTAAGTATTTTACTTATTATATATGAAATTCGTTTTTTTCTAGTTTAACTAGTAGTTTGGCTTATTAAAGTTTTTAAAGTATTCTATAGATATGTTTTTTGTATTTTTTAAGTGTTTTTAAGTAGATAAAGATATTATTGAGATATATTATATAAAAGATATCTAAGTATTTGTATAGTGTGTAGTTAATTATAGATTGAAACATTATAGGTATATTAGTAAGTCTGAAAGGTAATATAAAGTATTTATAAAGTTTTTTTCTTATCCTAGAAGTAGTTTTCTATTTTTCGTTTTTTTTAATTTAAATAAAGTTATAAACTTTTTTAAAGCTGAGAATTATAGACTAGTTAGCTTTATAAAGTTAGTCTTATAGTTCTAATATAAGTAGTCATAAGTATTAGTTTTTAATTATTATATTGTTAAGTTATTAATAATTAATATAAAATTATAGCTTGCTATTCTTCTTAAGTATAAATAGGATTAGGCTTCCTACTAGTAATATTAAATATTTAATATAATTTTTCTTAAGGTATTTATTAATATATTTATTAAGTATTTTTATTTCTATTTAGTTAAGTCTATAGATTTTACTAAATCTAAATTCCTTCCCCTCTTTTAAAAGGATTTTATAAATATAGCTTATATACTCTACTAGTCTAATTCCAAGCTTTTCTATAAATAATATTTTATAAATCTAGTATTTATTAGGGATAGTCTGAAGTTAATTTATTTTATTGTTAACTCTTACTACTTCTATAATATTTAATGTCTAGGCTGCCGTGTTCTTAATCTTAAGGTAAATAATAAATCTTTATACTTTTAGAGTTATATCTAATTTATATAAGATCTTATTATCTAGAGAGCTTTTAAGGATTAAATCCTTCTATTAGAAATAACTAGTTTTCTAATCTATCTATAAGTTATTTTTTTGTAACTATAGGATTCCTAAGATAATCTCTTAATTATTTATTTCTATTATATTAAAAATATAGTCTTCTTTCTAACTATAGTAGTTTAAAAGGAGGTATATAATTTCTAAATTAATAATACTTCTGCTATACTTAATACTTTCTCTTTTAATAGTATATAGCTAGTATAGTTTAGTTTTTGTTATTCATAAGATTTATTATTTATTTATTATTCGTAGTAATATGAAGTTTCCTTAAGTACTATAATTAATTAAAGCTTATATTTTATATCTATTTACTATAATATTAAGGTAAAAATATTTGTTATTATATTCTACTATTACTAGGTATAAAGACTTTATCTGAATTGCCTTTCTTTATTCTTATTTAGTAAGTAAGTCTAGTTTTTTGACTACTTGTAATACTTCTATTCTAATAGTATTCTATTTTTATGATAATAAGTTATAATCCTTCCCTTTTAAAATATCTTACTAAGTATTAATTCTCTATATTTTATTATTAGTAATACTAATCTATCTTTAATATTTTTTCCTTACTTCCGAAGTTTATTATATCGATAGTACTATTCTCTTACTTTATTAATATAGTAAATTATATAGTAGTCTAACTTGCAGTCTGTCTATTTATTAATAATACTATTTATATATACTATAAGGTAGTTTTTACTAAGTATAAATATTGTAAAACTATTTTTATTAAAATGTCGAAATTCTTAAAATAGTAGATCTATGTTAAGATATATATTTAGAATTAGAGAAAACTTAAATTGTTATAAGAAGAATTATCTATCGAACTTATTATTAAAATATAATATATAGTTATCTTATATATAATATATTTAGAAGATAGTTTGGTAAGCTAGGTAATTAATTTGTAGAAATTTGTAGTCTATATTATAAAGGATTATCTTTAGGTAGTTTAGAATTTAGTTATTTAAAACTCTATAGAATATAATAAATTACTTATTTTAAGTTAGGTAAATCTTTTTAATTTTAAGTTATTTGCCTTTATTACTACTTAGTCGCTATAAAATAGAAGATCTTAAGTTTATAATAGTATTGTTATCTAACTTAGTATTATTATTAATTAACTTGAATAAATTACTTAGGTTAATATAGATTCTTAGACTGATTTTAATATATTTGTATTAGTAGAAATTATTAAGTTATTTTTTAACTTCATACTCTAGCTTATTATATTTAACTATAACTAGGGTTTTTATTAGTAGTTTGTTATTTACTTTGAAATATTATATAAAAGCTTAAGTAAGAGGTAAGTTACCTCTAGTATTAATTTTTTACTAAATCTAATATTAGATTTTCTATAGAAGTTATCCGTTAGGTATTTAACTAAACTTGTAGTAAAATTCTCTTTTAGCTATTTATAGCTATAAGATTACTACTTCATTCTCTTATACTTAGTCTTATTTAGAGACTAATATGAAGTCTTCTTTTTTCTTAATAGTAGCTACTACTAGTATCTTCTTAATATATAGTAATATGTTATATAGTGTGGTGTTATATTTTAATTATTTAGAAGGGTTTTTAGAATACTATTCTATATTATCCTTAGATCTTTAGTATATAATATAAGTATTATTAAAATAGGCTATTTAGATTAGAAAAATATAAAGTATTTCTTTCTTAGCGATATTAACTTATTAAATCTATTTAAATACTAATTAAAATTATTATTTTTATTGCTAGTATTTAGGTAAGTGGTAGCTTTTTGCTATATATTCTAGTTTATTATAATTATAGTATTTAAAGTCTCGTTATTTATTATCCTTAATAGTAGTTCTAATAGTAAGGTCTATAGGTTTACTATAGTAACTATAAGATATATTCCATTATAAAGTAAATTGTTATCTAGCTTTCTAATTATTATATTAGTTCTAGTAGTTATATAGTAGTTTTTAATATTTATATCTACTATTAAGTAGTTAAAGTTATTACTATTTATTTTTCTTATAGTAATATTTAAAGAGTTAGTTATTAATCTTAATAGTAAGTTCTATATATATAATAACGTTACTAGGTCTATCTTACTTAATAAATTTATCTTTAATATCTTCTTTTAATCTTTAATAGAATATAAAAATCTTAGTATTATTAGTATAATTAAGTTTAGTATAAATATATTTAAATTTGGCTATATAGTATATAGTTACGCCTTTCTATTTAAAAGCTATAAAGTCTTATTGATATTATTATTATTTATCTAGTTTTTAGAATAGTAAGATTAGAATATTTTTAAAATTATAATAACTTATAAAAATAGTCTAAATTTCTAACTTAAGATTATTTTATTTATAAGTAAGAAAATTAATAAGATAAAGTTTAAACTATATAAGAGTTCTTCTTTTTAAGAATAAAATAGTATAAATATTAATTTATCTAAAGGGTAACGCATATTATATATAATCTTACCGTATAGGTATAAAGTAGTATTCTAATTATTCGTTATTATTATTCCTATATTACGTAGCACGAGACGCTATATAAAGCTCTAGATCTACAGTATAGCAATTACTTACTAATTGCTACATAATTAGTTATAGCTAGCGCTAGGTACTTAGTACTTATTGCTAATAAAGTATAGAGAGTATACTACTATATATATAACAACATATATAGTTACTATATATCCTATAGTATAATACAACTAATACTAATAACTTTTTCTTTTTACTATATACTTTAGTATTTATCTATTTATATAAAAAATAGTACCCTTAGTAATCTATACCCTTTTTACTTTAATAATATTTAAATACCTATTTATTTATTCTACTCAAGTTACCTATCCCTCTATTCAAATAGTTATATAATTTAAATTAATAAATCTCTTAAGGGTATAGTTTAATATACCTTTTATAAAGGTATTAGTAATATTATTATCTCTATTAATCTACTATATTTTATCAAGTTCATAGTATTTATATAACTACTTTAATATTATAATATTAATTATAAGGTGTTTTTCTTTAGTAGTACTAAGTTTCATAAGGTACTTATAAAGTAAGTATAAGTTAGTATATATAATAGTTAGAATCTAAAAGAATTTTTAATACTAAAAAATCTTCTTAAGTAATATAGCTATAGTATAAGTGAAGTCTATATTAGCTACTATAGTATAGATCTCTAAAGTAAGTATATTCCTAATAACTTTTTTATTTTTTATAGAAGAATAGCATATAAGGTTACTATAGAAGTCAAACTAGCTATTACTAGTAGTAGTCTTTTAACTTAGAATTATTATAAATCCTAGTTAAAATAAGAAGTTAATATTATTAGTAAAAAAGCTATTAATAAAAGTATAAAGGTATACTTTAGAGAAATTAAGTAATATAAAGTTAAAATTATAGTCAAAATACTCAATTTACTACTTAAGACGTTTATTAAGTGTAGTAGTGTTATTACTTAAGGATTATTATTTTTATACTATATAGGAGAGGTTGAATAATATTTCAGGCTAGTATATTAAAGTAAAATATACTTTATATACGTATTATTTAATATACGCTTTCTTAAGTGTTTTAGGCGTTATATATATATTAATAAAAATAAGCTTTTACTTTTAGTACTTTTAATATAAGTAGAAAGCGTTATTATTAAGTAATAAGATACTTCTATTAAATACTAGTAGTACTACTTTTAAGAGGACTATTTTAGGTTTAACTTTAAATAAGGCTTTTTAGAGTTTTTTATCTTTATAGCTTAAGAAAGTAATATTTAAAAAACTAAAAGTATTATTAGTTTGTATACCTATAAAGCTAAAGGTATTATTTTTAAGATATAAGATGAGGAGGTATAAGTTATATATTGATATTTCTATTTATAACTATTCTTTATAATACTTAGAATATATTACTTACTAATAAGTACTAGTTTTAGTAAAACTATATAGTAGTTTGATAATAATTATAATAGAGCTAGGAAAGTATTAATCTTTAAAATATAAGAATAGTTTAGTTATAATATATTTTATAAGCTCTATTTTAGCTGAGGTATAAATTTATATAATATTATAAAGCTATATTATTATATTAATATACTAAAGGGGAGCTAGAATTACAATTGAAATTAACTACTAGCTGCTTTATTAGATTATTAGTAATTATATTAATATTTTAAACTTATTATTATCTCTAAAGCTTTAAATTATAAGTCTTAACTTCTTATATACTTTATTAGTATTTTTATTTTTAATTTTATTAATAATACGGAACTTAAAATATTTATAACTTTTATAGAGGATAGGGTTATACTAAATAATCTCGATGATATTATTAGTAATAGTACTTTTAACCTTTTTTTAATTAATTCTTCAAATAGTAGTCTAAGTATTATAATAACACTTTTTTTATAAAAGTTAAATACTAATACTATATCAAACTATTCCTTAACTATAAA
>AMCV02000042.1:7021-24438 GCA_000350065.2 Colletotrichum orbiculare MAFF 240422 | reverse complement strand
ATATTTAGTATTAGTAACAATACTTCTTAAGTATTTTAAAAATATAATATTTAACTAGATATCTTATCTTATTAAAAATGTTATAGAAATATATAATAACTAGATATCTAAAATAGTAGTAAAGTCTCTATATTTCTATTTTTATAAAATATATAGAAGTAATTATTTTCTCCTTATTAAAGAGTAGCTATAGATACTCCTATTTTTAAATAATTAGGATAACCTTTTTATTTTAATAGAACTAGTTATATATATTATTAGATATAATACTAAGTTAATCTATATCTATAAAATAGAATGAGAAAAAGGTATTATATAGTACTATATAAAATATAATAATACCTAGAAGTATAAGAATATTAATTATCCTAAGTATAATAATTAGAAAAGTTCTACTAAAATATATTGATTATTAGTTTGTTTTATAGAAGTGTAAAAATTATAAAAGGGTTAATAGTCTATTTAAGTATAGTAAACTAAGAATACTTAGTAGTTAAGAAGCTAGTTATACCTAAGTTAGGTAAAATACCTTGAAAAATAGTATTTAAATAATAGCCTTTAAGTATAAATATAGATATAAGAGCTATAGTACCGCTTTTCTTATTAATTTTACTACTAGAAATACTACCTTAAGTAAAAATATAGAGTATTACCTAATCTTAGAAAATTCTCATGATTTTACCTTTATTAAAAATAATAAAGTCTTTACTAAAAAGCAATATTGAAAATTATTTAGGAGGAATAATAGTTTTCTCTTTAAGGTTATACTATATTTAGTATTATATTATAGTATTATTAAGTTTATAATCTTAAGGGGGGTTTTTAAGGTTATTATCTAGGCTATTAATACCTTTATATTCTATAAAGAAGACTTAGTATACTATTATAAAATATACTTTAGGGTTAATATTTAACTTATACTAATTAAACAAAATATACCTCTCTTCAAAAATATACCTTAAAAATTCATAACCTATTTTACTATATATATAATACTTCTTATTTAAATAGCTATATATAACTAAATAAAGAAGATAAGTACTATTTAGAATAAATAGTTATAAGCTCCATAAAGTTATATAAATAAAATATTAAGTATTATATAGCGTAATACCTTAAGAATACTCTCGAGGGGAGTTATATATATAGTTAATTTAAAATTAATTATTAACTTACTTCTAGTTGTTATTTCTATTATCCTAAACGTATTATAACTTTTAAAGTAATATAGTATTACCTATAGCTAATCTCAACTAGTTATAGAAACTCTAAGAAGTTACTATAAAGCTAAAAAAAACTAATTAGTACTTAAGTATACTATAATATATATTTATAAGCTAGAAGTAGAGTACTATATCTATATAGAAATTTAGTAAGAAGGCTTTCTAGATATAAGTAAGCTTAAATATAAAAACCTTAAAAACTTCCTTTTTATTCTTCTCAAAATTCTTAGCTATAATATTTCAAAATATAATATTTTACTAGTTAGAAAAATATAACTATTAATATTTATTATTTTTAAAATAGTTTTTAATATAGTAAGTTATCTATTCAAATTATAAATTAAAACTAAGGTTACTTAAGTATTTAAAGTAATACTTAAGAGTTTGATCTTTTAGTATAATTAGAAATACGCTAGTTTATATATAATATAGGATATTAAGCTTAAAATAATAATCATAAAAGATATAGATCTTTATCTTAAATATATTATATAGGCCTCTACTATACTTTATACCTTTATCGTATAATTTTATAAGGTTTATAATATATTTAGTTGAAGTATTATCAAAAGGAGTAGTAGAAGCGAGGTATAAAGTATACTTATAATACCCCTCTTAGTATTAGGGAGGTTTTAAGATAGTTAAATATAAAGTTAATAAGGTTAATTATTATAATAGAAGTCTCTTATCTTATATTATAAGTATATAAGCTATTTAAATTAACTATAAGTATTTCTTTTTAACTTCTTATTATAAAGGTATTATTAATATTATATATTTAACTTTAGGTTAAATATTATAGAAGGGTAGAATAAAATCTAATTCATCTAATATGAGGTTATTAACTTATTTAAAGTATTTTTTAAGATTAATCCTAAAGTTAATATAATATTTTAGAACTTCTTAAAGTTCCTCATAAGTCTATAAGCTAAACTTTTGTTATTAAAATAGTTAGTATAATACTATAAAGATCTAATTACTATCTATATTAACTTTAATACTATATATTATAAAGTAATCTCTAAAATAGTATAATATAAAAATACTAGTAAGTTACTATATTATTAAAAGCCAATCCTTAAAGTTACTTTTAAATATCTAGAAGAATTCTAAGCTATAGAATCCTATATATATATAAAATTACTTAGTATACTATATAAATAGAAATCTTTCTAGAATCTTTATTTATAATCTTTATATAATTAAGATTAAAGATTTAGCCGAAAAATGTTAGATTAAGGTATTAGTAGAGTTTTATAGGGATAGAGACGCCTAAAAGTATGATTATTATAAGTATAGGAGTATTTAGAGTAGGTATCTTACTTATAAGGGTTAATTTAGATATTATTATAAAAATAGGGGGTTATTAGAAGAGTTTTTAAGAAGTTATATAGGTCTTTTAAGTATTTAAAACTAGAGATATTATAAATCTCTAGTACTAAAACTCTAGTAATAGTTTAAAGAGGGTTATTATATTTACTAAATATGTTCCTATAAATAAAAATTAAGAATAATTATTAGTTTTTTAATAGTAATTATTAGGAAGTACTTTATTTTAAAACTAAATTAAATGTAATTATTAATATTATAATAATAGTTATCTATAAGGGGTTAGTATACGATTTAGAAGTTTTTAGTAAGATTTTAGGGTAGAGAAGGTCTGAAGTATCTAAGTAATAAATCTTATAATCTTTTATCTTAAATAGATTTCAGATATAGGGTTTTTATAATTACTTCTTCTATTATAATAAGCCTTACTAATCTATAGTATAATAATATAATAGAAGGGTTAATTACTAATTAGTATTAGTTTATCTAGAGGGTAATATATACTATATATAATCTTACTATATAGGTATAAAATAGTATTCTAGTTATTTGTTATTATTATTCTTATATTATATAGCGTGAGGTATTATATAAGGCTCTAGATCTATAGCGTAGTAATTGCTTACTAATTGCTATATAATTAGCTATAGCTAGTATTAGGTATTTAGTACCTATTGCTAGTGGGGCGTGGAGGGCATACTACTATATATGTAGCAACACGTACGGTTACTACATACCCTATAGTATAGCGCAACTAATAATAAATAACTTATTTAGTTTTATCTTTAAAACTAAGATTATAAAACTAATAATAAGCTTTAATTTAAATAAGAAATCTTTTGAAATATCTAGGAGTTCTATTGAAAACTTAAGGTTAGTTAAATTAAAGTTTCTTATATAATTTAATTAGAATCTAAATAATATTAATAGTAGTATGAAAAGTATTAACTTCTTACTAAAAAGTAAAGAGTTACTATTAATCTAGATTATTATAGAGATTCTACTAGAGTTAGCTAATTTCTATAGTATTACTATTAATAATCTCCTATATTTTAGCTATATTTCTATTAGTCTTCTAAAGCTATTATATAAGCTTAATAGTATTATCTTTTTTATTACTAGAAGATTTAATATTCCTTATTTTTTAATCTAAAAACTTAATAAGTTATTTACTTTTAGGGGGTATTTCCTAAGAATTAGAAAACATAGAAAAAGTTTAATATTTAGTAGATATAGTAATATTTTTTCCTAGATATTATTAAGTAAGCTTTATAAAGTTAACTTACTAAATAGGAGTAATTAAAGTATTATAATAAGCTTTAGGTCTAGTAGAAATAAGTCTATTAGTAATAAGTTAAAATTACAATATATAAGTAATAGTATTATTATATACTAATAAGATTAAGTCTTAAGGCTTATAATAATTAGGTATAAGTCTAATAAGGTAGTTATAAGATAATTATAAAAGTAAAACTAAAAGTCTCTTAGTAAGATTTATAAAATTAATTATTAAAAAGCTATAGAAATCTAATTTTAAGTAGACTTAAGTTTATCCTATATATAAATCTATAATACTATAAGCCTTCTTATTCCTATTAATATTATACTACTCTTTACTAATCTAAAAATAAGAAGTAATTACTATTTATAAATTAGTAATTACTTAGCCCTATTAATTACTTTAAAGATCTACTAATTAATTACCTATCCTATAGAATAATTATTTATTTTTTACTATTATATAACTTATATTATAGTTTCTCTATAGTCTAGTAGGTTTTTGTCGTATTCTTCCCTTTATATATATAAAATACCCTATAGCTGCTAGGCGCCTTATAACTTAGCTCTAGTCCTATTAGGTTGTAATATTAAGATATTAAGTTAAATATAGAATAGATTTTAAGGGTTAATAAGAAACCATAATTATAATGAAATTAATATTAGAATTATTAGAACTAATCTAAGTTTCTAATTAATCTTAATTAGAAAGAATAAGTTTAAGTAGGAATTAGAATTTAGGGGATATACTAATAATTAGAAACCTAGATAGTATCCTTAAAGCTAGGGGTCTAATTAGTCAAAAAGAGATATTTATGTTAAATAAATATAAAAATCAATATCTTAAGATTCTTATTTAACTAACCTAGGGAAACTAAAATTTGAGTCTAGATTTAACCTCATTTGAATAGTAGTTTTAACTAGTTAGAAATTAGACTAATTATATAAGAATAAACAAAAATGATAAGTCTAACTAGAAATTAATATTATGAACTTTATAATACTGTTAAAATAGTATAGAAACAGTAATTTACATTCATACTATTCAAAAAGTATAGGTTTACTCATACTTAGTTACTTCATAAATAATAAGAACTTAATGAAAAGTAGTCTCAACTTTTTAATAGTATTCTTCATTAGTCAAAATATAGTATTAAAAAAGGAAGCTCGTTGTACTCAACCTTGAATATATATTGATTGACTAATTGTATTACTAAAGTCTTAGAAAGATATCCTTAACTTATCAAAACTACTATAAAAACTATTTATTAAAATAATACAAACTAAGATTATAAAACTAAAAAGGATACCTAGGAAGAGATAGATCACTAGAATACTAAAACTAAGCTTCTTCTTTTCAAATAGGTTTTTACTTATAAAATAGATATAAATAATTATTTAGACTAACATAAAGTAAAGATTTGTATATATAGAAGTATATAACTAGTTAATCTACTATAAACTATATATATAGTAACATTAGTTATCTAAACTCTTTAAACAACTATAATAATTAAAGTATAATTTTACTTTAAAGCTCTATAGTTTAATATTATTAATATGTTCCTCAACACTAGAAAAGCCCTAATAGATCTTTAGTAATAAGTAAACTACTAGATAGATTTAAGGTTATAGGAAAATATATAGTATTTATATAAACCATTTATCAACTCTAAAATATATTTCTTTAATATAAAGCTTTTTATACTATACTAAAACTATTAGGCCTCTCATTATACCCAGAAGAGTTTTATCTATTTAAAAATAAGAACTTACATATTTATATTCTATTCTACATAAACAATATTCTTCTTTTTTATTATACAGTAACGGAAAAAAGCATCCTCAAGATTATTATGAATATAAAGTATACCTATAAACTTAAAGAATAGAATTCTATTAAGTATTTCTTAGGAGTTTAAATAGTAAGAAATTAGAAGTATTCGAAGTTTTATTTAGTTTATAATACTTGTATTACTTAAGTTACTAAGTAATTTGACTTTCAATATAGGCTAATCTTGATAATACTACTTCTAATGATACTTCTTACTATAAATAGTAGTTAAAGTATACTTTAAGAGATTTTCATATTTCAGATAAAAATAAGTTCAATTCTTTATGTTTCAATTATAATATAACTAAATGTCTTGTTTATATACTTGTTATTTTTAAGATACTTTATCAAACTTTCTCAAGTATATTTAAGTATCATAGACTATATAATTTGATATATCCATAGGATACGTTTCCCAATATTATAGTCCAAACACTTAAGAGGAATTAATCAAATATTTCAAATACACTTAAATACTAGAAATACTTTTTTATAAATTATAAAGAAACTCAAAAGTTAAACTATAGTTATATAATCTCTCTATTTAGAAGGCTAATATAATGGAAAACTACTTAATATAATATTATTATAATAATAGTCATTAAAAGAAAGGTTCTTGATCTTAACTATATTTTTCAAAGAGGTCATAATATTAAAAAGACTATTTTGAAATAATAAGTAAAGATTTAGAAATATTAAGAAAATCTATTATAATAGTTATTAAACTATTGGAATAGTAATTTTAAATAGTAAGTATTTATCCATTAAGTCTTAATATATAAATATTTAATAAATATAACTATATAGAAAGTATTTAAAAAAGAGTCTGAAAATTATCTTTCTAATAAATCGAAGGAAGCCATTTGAAGAAGCCCCCAAATACTATATAGAGGGTATACAAAAAAGTAAAATAGCTTATATTGTTACTATTAAAGTATAGAATATATAGGGTATTTAAACCTTTGAGATACTGCTTTGAAATATAGCCTGTAGACTAGGTTTATAGCCTACGTAGCTATATACATTTTATTATACAGCCCCTAGGTATTAGATATAGATAATAAGTAGAAGAAACTATTCCTAGTAGTTTCTAAATATAAACATATTTAAAATATTTCAATAACTATTCTTAAGTAAAAGTAATAAGGCTCTTAAGTTATATAATAAAAGTAATAAGGCTTTTTAGCTTTGATTATAGTTACTTAGTAAAGATAAGTTTTCTAAATAGCTTCTACTATTTGAAAATAGTTTCCTTACCCCTTTAAAATTCTAAAAAGTAGGAGAATCTTAAATATACCTCTTAAGTATCTCTAGTACTCTTAATACTACTACTTTCTTATTTTTATTTTAAAGATATATAGCTACTTGAGATTAATATATAGACTTAAGAATATACTATATAAAATATAGCTACTAAGCTGAATAAGATTATAGGATTTACTTTTCTTTCTAAAGTATCTCATACTTACTCTAATCCATATATTTTCTATATTCCATCTTACTAATAATATAAAAGTCCCATTCTAAGTATTTAATTCTAAGAGGAACTAAAACTTAATTAAAGTAAAAACGTAGCTATTAGGTAATTTATATAATATATAAAGCCTATTTCTATAATACTTTAGAAAGTATATTTTAAGTAGTAACTTATTATTAAAGTTATTATAAAAAGATAGATATCTAATTCTTTCTAGATTATTAGGAGTAGCTTTGTATTTAATAAATCTTTACTGTCTAAATATATAGTTTAAATAGTATTAAAATATCGATTTTACTTTGATATTTAACTCCATTAAACTAAAAAATTTATATATTACACTTTTAGACTTTCTCTACTCCTTGAGATATATTAAATAATATATAGTATATCTAAAGAAATATATCTAGATATATATTTACATTTTTAATTATCATAAACTTAATCTATTATGACTAAACAAATACTATTTTAAATAATAATTAATTAAAGTATAAGTAAAGTAAAGAAAGTAAGAGTAAATTTAAGTTAAAAGAGGGAGAAATAGTTAGTCTAATAGTATAGCAAAGGTAAGAGTATTTTAAAAATACTTTTAATAAGTTAAGAAGTCGATATTATTAATCCTAAAAGAAATACATAGGGGTACTTTAAGATAAGTAGTATTATATATATATTAGAAGGGATATATAGGAGTACCTTAAGATAAATGATACTACGTATATGTTAGAAGGATTAAAAAGAAATTCTTATATATATAAATATTCGAATTGTGTAAAAGAAGGTTATTAAAGTTGGTTTAACTATTTGAATAATAAACGAGGGGTTTGAAGATTCGAAGATACTGGAAACTAAACTTATAACTATAATAAATGAAAAGAAATTACTTAAAAAGGCCTCTTGGTATTATATAGAAAGTATATAAGAAAATAAATTAGTTTATATTATTACTATTAAAATATAGAATATCTAAAATACTTAGACTTTTAAGATATTGTCTTAAAATATAACCTATAGCCTCATTTCATAACTTATATAGCCATATATACTTTATTACATAGCTCCCTAAATATTAGATATAGTTAATAGCTAGAAAGAACTATTCTTAGTAATTTCTAAATATAAAAATATTCAAAACATTTAAATACCTATTCTTAGGTAAAGGTAATAAAGCTCTCAAGCTATAAAGTAAAAGTAATAAAGCTTTCTAGGGTTGAATATAATTATCTAGTAAGAATAATAACTCTAAATAGCCTCTACTATTTAAAAACAATTTCTCCCACTTCTTTTTAACTTGAAAGAATAGGAGAATTCTAAATATAGCTTTTAAATATTTCTAATATTCTTAATATTACTAACTTCTTACTTTTACTTTAAAGATGTATAAATACTTAAGATTAATATATAGGCTTTGGAAAATACTATATAAAATATAGCTATTAAGCTAAATGAGATTATAAGATTTACCTTTTCTTTTAAAGTATC
Source organism: Colletotrichum orbiculare MAFF 240422 (assembly GCA_000350065.2). Lineage (NCBI taxonomy): Eukaryota > Fungi > Ascomycota > Sordariomycetes > Glomerellales > Glomerellaceae > Colletotrichum > Colletotrichum orbiculare. The sequence continues at coordinate 15,815 of AMCV02000042.1, read as the reverse complement.
TTCTACGTACTATAACTTTATACTTTCTTTATTTTATCCTACTAATAAAATAGAAATACTACTCTAAGTATTTAATCTTATTAAGAACTAAAGTCTAATCAAAGCGAAAGTCTAACTATTAAATAACTTATATAATATATAAATCCTATTTTTATGATAACTGAGAGAGTATATTTCAAGTAGTAACTTATTAGTAAAGTTATTATAAAGAGATAAACCTTTAACTCTTTCTAGATTATTAAAATAATTCTATTTTTAATAAGTCTTTACTACCTAAGTATATAGCCTCAATAATATTATTTAACGTCGACTTTACTTTATAACCTTTTCAAACTAAAGTACTATTCAAGCTCTCTAGCCTTCTCTACCCCCCTAGATATACTAAATAATATTAATGTATCTAAGAAGTAATATTCAAATAAATATCCATTTTTTCAACTACTTAGGGCCAAGTCTATTATAGCCGAAAGAATACTATTTTAAAAGTAGCTAATTTAAATATAAGTAGGAGAAGTAGATACTTTTAAGCATATATATAATGTTACCTATCTTAAGGCGCCTCTATATATCTCTTTTAAGATTAATTAACTTCTTAAAAATACCCTGATAATATTCTTACTATACTATTAAAGTAACTAGTTCTCTCTTTTTTAACTTTATTCTACTCTTTACTTCTTTATCCTACTTATACTCTAATTAACTACTATTGTAATAGTATTTCATCAGTTGTAATAGATTTAACTTATAATAATTAAAAATCTAAATATATACTAAATATCCCTTTTGAAATATGTTAAATATTATTTAATATATCTTAAAGGCGGAGAAAGTCTAGAGGTCTAATATTAAAAAGCCTTAATATAATAGAATTGGATATTAGAATAAAGTCGATATATTAGTATTATTTAAACTATATACCTAGGTAGTAAACGTCCATTCAAAAAGGCTACTCCTAATAGTCTAGAAAGAGCTAAAAGAAGGTTATTAAAGTTATTATAACTATTCGAATAGTAAAAGAGGAGTTTAGGCAGTTATAACCACTAGAGGTTAGGCTTATAATTATAATGAATCAAAGAAGGCTACCTGAAGGAGCCTCTAGGTATTATATAGAAGGTATGTGAGGAAGTAAAATGGCTTGTATTATTACTACTGAAAAGTAGAATATGCGGGGTACTTAAATACTTGAAACGTCGCTTTGGAATATAGCCTGTAGCCTAGCCTCATAGCCTATGTAGCCATATATGTTTATTACAATTTATATATTTCTAGATTCAATACTAATAGACAGATGTTTAAAGAAACTTAATTTTAGTAACATTTAAATAATTCGAAATATTTCTCAACTAAATAGATCTATGAATAATACTCTTAAGACTAATTAAAATAGACAAATTGGTTTTTTAAAATTATGTTTAATTATATAAATAATATCTATAAGTAATCTTAAATCCTAAAAGCTCATTTTTAATAAGGTGTTTGAAAGGTATTTATATAAAAAGTAAGAAGATAGTGGAATTCTTCAAGTCATTTATACAACATAAAACTCTCTAATTAAACTTATATTTGATTTAAACTGAACTACTTAAACTTAGAATTCTAAATATATTGATCAGAAGTAGTAATTAGTATATATAAATTCATTTAACAGAGTATTAAGAATTAATTGTATTTTCTAAAAACAGGAATTAATAAAAGTATTTATCTAAAAAATAAGAAGAAACTACTAAAACTATTTTTTAACATATCAAAATTAAAGCTTTTAGTATTGAATCTCCTAATACCTATTTTAATTATAAAAGTTTAAGTAATACGAAACCTGCTTAGAATTAGTAGAATCTTGATAATATAACTAGTAGTAAAAAGCTGGATAAAAAGTAATATTTAGAATGATTAAATAATAGTAAGTTATATAAAAACCAGAATTTTACTAATAGAATGAGAAATATTTTTATTCTTAAGGAACACTAATTTGAGTTCTCTTTATTATTCAAGTTATAATTGAAATTAGATTAACCTCTTTATATTACTAATTTTCTTACTTTGCAATTAAAAGAGATTTAACTTAGAATCAAAAGAATCTATTTAAAACTTCCTTTATTACTATTTGAGACCTAAGTAGTTTTAGAATTCTTCTTAAATATCTGATCAATTCCATTAGAAATTAGAATATAAACGCTTGTTAAACTAATTTGATACTGATAATACTGATTAGAAAATAAATTTCTATTTCTTATTCTAATAGTATTGAAATAACTTTTTCGAGGGAAGATAAAATGTAAATAGTAAATAGTATAAACAATAATTCAAAGAAGTTGGATATTACTAATTATCTTGATTTTAAAAAGATAAGCTTCAAGTTCTTCTATAATTATATCTAAACTATTTTTCTTGAAAAGAGTAAACTTTATTAGAATAATTTGAGATATAATACACTTTTTATTTAGCTTAATTAATTAACATTTAATAGCTTTAAGCCAGTATCCAAAGTTATCTATCTTGAAAAAAGCTTCTTAATCTCTAATTTAAATAGACGTTTTAGTAAGTTTAAATATAATCTTAATATACTTCTAAGTATATTTAATACGTTTATTAATATTATCCTCTTTATCCTTGATATTATTAGTAATAGATTTAAACTCTTCTTACTTTTTTCTAACTAAGAGATTACTGATTAAATTATTTCTTTTATCTTGAGAAAAAGATAAAAAGATAGAGACTTTTCTAGAATAATCATAAAGGCATTTAATTGTAGAAGAAGTAGTTAACTTCTTTATTATAGTAGCTAATCTCTTTATAGTAGTAATCTTAGTATTATGTATTTTAAATACTTTAGAAATTTAAAGTGATAGTAAAAGTAAAAGTAATTCCTATAGATTAGAAGACTTTATAAAATAAGATTAAATAAAAATTAGAATTGTAGTGCTTTAACTTTATGCTACTATTTAATAGTTAAATTAATTTTAAACAGGTAAGTCTTTATAGTATTAGTATTCTAGCTTTAAACCTTGAAAAGTAACTAGTTATAAATAAAGTTAGTAAGGTTAATGAGAATATTAACTACAAAGAATATAAGAAAAAAGAAATAGTTATTAATTTATTTGTTCTGAATATACTACATTAAGAGATATTAAGTAAAGTAAGCTTTTTAAAAAGAGCAAAAAAGAATATCTTGAACCAAGAACTATAATCAATAATAAAATAACAATAAAGAATAGTTTTTATAATATCTAACTATAATTTCTGACTACTTTTTAAATAGGGATCCAAAAGCATCCGTTTTAACTTCAGAATATAATAGGTAGAAATTAGTATAGGATTACTGAAAATATAAATTAAATTAAGACATACTAGAATATTAATAGAAACATTAATAGTTCTTTTAGTATCTATTTGAACTTTATGAGGATTTAACTATAATTGGAATATTAGTAATACCTAAAATATACTATTATATTAAGAGTTAATATATAGAGCTTATATTATCGATATATATTACTAAGGCGTTTAAAAGAATAACTATTAAGAATATTAATATGTAAAGGAAAAGAAGAAACTAGTAGGTAAAAGAAAGATAAATAGATTATTCATAATATTTGAAAATCGAATAAACAATAATTTTAGAAGGAGCTAATTAATTATTCCTGTTAAAATAGGATAAAGAATAGTTAAATAAATCATAGGGTATAACAGGTTTGTTATAATGAATTATTTCTTTTATTTAAACATTCTAAGAGTTACTTTTAGAAATGTTTATTTAGTTTGATTTAAAATGGTATATCCTTTAGATAGTTTATAAAATATAAGGTTATTTCTAGTAACTTTATTACTAGGGAGGTATATAAGAATAAGTATAGTATAAAGTCTACTACGTAGTTATATTAGTTTATAAAAGGTTTAATTAGTCTATCTCTAAGTATTCAAGCGCTTTATTCTAGTTTGAATAGATTCCATCTTTTGATAGTCTATATTTAGACTATATATTATATTATATATTTACTATAAGAGTTTATAAGAGAGCTATTATAGTTTTTAGTAAGGATATTTATATGACTTAGAGTTTTACTAAAAAGAAAACTATATAGTCTAAAGGTATTAAAGTCCTAGAAACTAGATTTTCCATTTTAGAAATGAACTTATTTCTGTCTCATAATTGATAGAATAGTAGAATTCTAGCTACTTAGCGATTACTTATATTTATTTTGCTAATATATTTTAAAAGGATAAAGACTTAAGTACTCTTATTTATTCTTATAACTTGATATTTTCTATTTATCATAGAAAATCTATTATTAGAGTTAATATTAAGTTAGATATAGTACTAAGATGGATAAAGCTATAGTAATAAATAACTAAGTAGTCGACCTACTTATTTAGACTAATTAGATCAGAAGGATCATTATATAGATTTATCCCTATAATATAATATATATATATATATATACTATAACTTAAATATAGATATCATAAATATAAGTAACTATTTATATACTATTTATATAATCGATTGATTATAATATTTCCTAGTTATAAACTAATACTAATTAGTAGTATTTTACTACTATAAGTATTATTTACTACTATTTAACTATAGATTAATAAGGAATAATCTAGAGAGATAGAATTATAATACATATTAGGGAAATCTATAGAAGCTTATGTAGTAGAAATAGGGAAAGAAGGCGAACTTATAACGACTTATTAACTTAATATTATTTAAATCTATTATATAAAAAACTGATAATTAAAATCTCTACTAATTTGTTAAAGTAAAAGTATACTAATAGAGATAATGAGGTTAATATTAATAGGAAAACAGAATTGATAATAAGAAATTAACTTAATAACTATAATAATATAATAAATGTTTTCCTAATAAAAATAACCTAAAGAATAAGAAATATCTACCTCTTAATCTAATCTTTAGAATTCAAGTTATAATTAATAAAAAAGAAGGAATCTTAAAAAGAAGTTTTATTTTATTTAATAAAAAGATCCTAAGAAGTGATATAAGAAGGCTAGTAATATAAAATAACTATAAGGATTCCTAATACCTCTCCCTAAGTATTCTATAAGTGATTATAATAAGTATTTCATAAAGATATCTAGAGGGTTAGTAAGTTCATAATATTTTAATAAACAATACTAAAACTAAGGATATTATAAAACTATTATCTACTACCCCTATTCCTAAGTATTCGCTAAGTATTTATTTATATGTTAATGATATAGAGAACCAACTAATTCTACTTATTAAATAATATAAGAAGAACTAAATAGATACCTAGATATATAGCTATTGAGCTCAATATAGTTACTAAATATCTTAGAGATTTAAAGAGGAAAATACTTAATAGCTAATAGTAAGACTTAAAATATAGCGAAAAAGGATAATTATAAAGGATAGTGTAAAAAAAGATTAGTATATATTAATTTAATAAAATAAATATTACTATTTATTTAATAAGTATATAGCTATTATTCCTAAATCCAGTTTCTATAAAACATTAAGAAGAAATACTACTCTATATACTAATAAATATATATAATAACAACTTATAATATTTAGTTTCTATCTCCTATTATTACCACTTATTACTAGTAGTATATCTATTTAGTTATAGTATATAACTATAGTTAAATATTAAATTAATAATTATACTAATTTTAATATTATTCTTAACTATAACTAGTTTCATTAACCTACATATATTATTAAGTATATTAGTAAGTATAATAAATAGATAGAAGCTTATTTTAAAAGATCTTTAAAAGTTTTAATTAGAAAATATATATAGGATTATATTAGAAAGAAACTTCTACTTAATAGCTATAGTTATCCAATAGGTATATATACTTCTAAAGCTATAGCTTCTAGAGAAATACTTTTAATTAGAATATAGTAAAGTTATACTAATTATAGATATTCTTTTAACCTATTATTTCAAACTATATCTTTCTTACTAAACCTAATTAATAATCCTAGAGAAATATGAAATAACTAAGATATGGTAATTTATACTAATAAGTATAAAAGAATATTTTGATAAATTAGAATAAAAATAGTAAATAATATATACTAGAAAGTTATACCTAAATAGTTAAAAATATAAATTATACCTTCTAGTAGAAAGATTAATATTAATAATATATATATCTTTTACTATATTTAAATATAGAGAGAAGAGAATTTCCACTTTAGAGATTTATAAAATACTTACTAAAAAGCCTTTTTAAACTAAGAAGAAATATATTTTAATAGAATAGAAAGAGGAGTAGTATAATTACTTAAGAATTACCTTATTAAGAGAAGGATATACTTCCCTATAAGTAAAAAGATTATAAAAGAAAGGTTAGTAGAGATATTTAATAAATATATACTAATTTGATAGATAGGAGAAAGTATTAAAGCTAATTAGAAAGATTACTACTATTTAAGATAAAACGTCAAAAAGAACCTAAGATAAATTAAATAACTCCTAGAAACTAAAAGGTTTATATCTATGAAGAAATCATAATCTTCCCCACTAGAAAGTTTTAAAGTAGAAGTAATTCTAATATAAATAATATTATTAATATTAACTAATAAGAATATATTAATACTAAACCTATAGCTCGCTAAACTAAGTACCTAAATAATTATACTAATATAAGAACGTATTATAAAACCTAGTTCTAATTAGAAGAAGTATTAACTAGGATTATAAAAACCCCTAAAGCTTTATATATATTTTGAGAGAAACTACTATATATCCCTGGAGTAATATATTATCTTTAGCCAACCGTATAAGAAAGTTAGAATATTATTTAGTAAGATATATTATTTGATTAATAAATAAATAAATAAGACTTATAATATCCTTAAGAGTAAGATATAGATATTTATTACTGAATATATTAGTTATAATATTAAATAAGATTCTATAAGAAGAGTATTTAATAATATGTTTGCTAGATAGGTATATATATATTATTAGTTATAGTAAAGGTTTTTGATCTAATTAAAATTATATGCCTCTCGGGACTTTTTAAAAGAAGCTATACCTAGCAGTTAGTTCTTACCTTATTTATCCTATAGATACTACTAGTTCTAAGGAACTATTTAAATAGAAAAAGCTTTAAGTACTAATAATACAGTTAGTTAATATGATAGCTAATAAATAGAAGGTATATATATATATATTTATATCTATTATAACTACTTTTTAGGGGATTATAATCAGTTATATAATATTAATACTAACTAGTGAGTAATACTTATAGCTAGTTATTAATAGTTACTAGCTATTAATAACTATTAGTAGGAGCTACTAGCTAGTAGTAATTATTATATTTAGTTTATATAACTAGTAGGAATACTAGTTATAGTTACTTACTATAGGATTTGAAACTACTATTTTTCCTATAAAATGGTAAAAGCTAGCTAGATATTAAACTACTACGTTAGGCAGGGGGTATATATATATTATAATATATCAGTTATACCAATTTAAGATAACTTCTTTATTATTTTAATTGCTATTATAATTAGAGATAAATCTAAATTCCTATAACTTATCATAATTACTATAAAGAATAGGAGAATGTAAACCTTAAGATATTTACGAAAGATTATAGCTATATTAATATAGTTAAAATATTTAAAGTAATAATAATAAGAATTAACCTATTTGCATTTATCTATTTAAATCTTTAAGACCTATAAGAAAAAGTTAATAAAAAGATATATACAACTATATACTAAGTATATAACCTAATTAATATTTTCTATAATAATATTAATAAAGTAGAACTAACTATAAATAAGTTATATAAATAGATTATAAAGATTTTTAGAAGTGAATAATAATAGTTTAAATAAAAGAATAATTATATCATAAATTATATTTGATTTCTAGTTAATTCAATATATAATAACTAAAAGTATAACTAATATTTTAACTGCTAGTAATTATATCAATATCTATATTAAATAAGCAATAATAATATTTTGAGACTATTTTATAAGAGATTTTAAAGAAGAGAAATATAAAGTAAATATTAGGTATATTTAGAACTAATAATAGAGTACTGATTAATAAAATATATTACTAAGGAATATAAAGTAGTAGTACGATATTTAAAGAAAGTATTTATTATAAATATAGAATTAGTAATAGAAAACGCTATATATCTTAATAATATTATATTAATAGAAATACTTATAGAGATATTATATATTAATATAAGTAATTTATTAAAAGAGAACTTTATAATAATTTGCTTTATAATTATAAATAGTAAATTGAGAATAATTAATCCTAGGAAGCTTATAGAAATTCTTCAGAACTATATTTATTACTATTTTATAATACTAATTTAATTAGAAACCTTTCTAATCTTAAGGGTTTTAAGAGTTATATTTAAAAGTATCTTTTTGAATATAAAAATAAGAAGACTATCTATAGGAAATATATAATAGTTAAAAATCTTTTAAAAAGTGATACTTGATATTTAATGTGATAAGACTATTTTAAGAATAAATATAAAGTTTCAAAATAAATAAAACTTTAGAAATCTTAATATACCTTAAATACTTATACTTTTTGGAGAAATTAGTTTTAATAGTATAGTAATAACTACCCTATTTCTTTTTAATTCCCTTAATATAGATTAACTTTCAATTTATTTTAATAATTCTAATTATAACTTTAAATAAGAAGGAGTATTATTATTTATAGATTGATATAATAAGTACTTATAGTTCTTAATTTAAAGAGATCCCTATAATATAATTATTCACTTCTTTATAGAAATA